>JADRCD010205486.1:28782-40323 GCA_019843815.1 Montemys delectorum | reverse complement strand
TCTCTCTCTCTCTCTCTCTCTCTCTCTCTCTCTCTGTGTGTGTGTGTGTGTGTGTGTGTGTGTGTGTGTGTGTATTTGTCTACCTGTGTCTGTCTCGGTCTCTCTGTCTTCAATTCTCAATGCTCATGACACAGCATCCTGTGAGGTAGCAAGGCCACAGTCAGAAAGAGCTTGTATACCCAAATGATGCCATGGAACAGGACCACTCAGCCTCCTGGATGCTTCCTGTAGAAGTTCTGTAAGGAAAGTGAACTGTTGTGCAGATTGGAGTCTGTTTCAGCTGTATCCTTCTCCACTAACACATAGGACTGGGAGCATTAGCCATGGCTGTGAAGGAACAGCAGGTAGCTGCAGCCAAACTCAGGGGGAATCAAGAGTTTCAGATCCTGTGCCGTGTCCCAATGCTACAAACATTCTAGAGTGTCAGAACGTCTAATGGATTCCAGCCACATTGAGTCATTGGCCTTTTGGGCTAAGTTTGAAGGCCATGCCTTACAGTACTGTTACCTGTGACTTTAATTTCCTAGTTTTGCCACAATGTTCTAAAACTTCTTTTTCTTCCAAATTCTCCTCGTTTGCCATGCCTTCCCCTTTACATAAAGAATGGTTCAGACTCCTTTTGGCTTGCATAAAGGTCATAACCTAGAGTTCCATTTGCTAAAAGTGGAGAGTGTATGGCCCACAAAGCTTAAATACTGGGCCCTTATGGGGAACGTTTGCCCACCTTGGTTCTAGGTCCATGTCTACTTTGGCGTCGTTGGGTAATTTTATTCTCTCTACTCAACATTATCAGAGTACTACTCCTGACTTCACTACATCCTTTCTACCTTATCTTCTTTGTCTTTTAGTTAAAATTTAACAAACGTTGGCTAAAGTAATGTGAACTTACCAGTCTCACGAACCTTTTGCTTCTATGAATTTTTATCTTATGACCTTTAACGTTTAGTTCCTCGTTCATTTCATTCAGCAAGCCTGCCTGTTCCTTAACTGCAGTAGGTAGCAGCAGGCAGGGGGCATGAAGACACCGCCCATCAAGGCTCTCATCCAGATGTGCTACCTGATACAGGTAAGTTGCAGGCACTGCCTGACAAAGGCCAGACACTGTGATCCAGCCCCTGGCATAGGGACAGGCTCAGTAGGTACCTCTGCAATGTGTCCAAGTCCTTCATGGACAACTTGATGTAAAATGTCCATAGCATTTTAGACCATACACTGTGGCACTGGAGCCCAGCACATCAGGCTTGCCCATCCCTGATCATACTCGTCCAGGGCAGCTGCAGCTTCTTAATGAGCCTGCTTAGCTGAAAGACTGTTGGTTGTAGGGAGGGGTCAAAAATCTCCGGAGATAATGCACTCAAATTCTCAATTTTCCAATCATCATTCATTTGCCAAACCCTACCATGCATATTCAAGATGAATAATCCAAAGCTGGTGCTATGGTACACACCTGTAATGTCAGTAGTCAGGAGGTAGAAAAACGAGGATTACGGAATCAAGAACCATCTCAGGCCCAAAGTGAGTTAGGATCCAACCAGTAATGGAGAAATGAGATCCTTAATCAAAAACTCCAGCAACCAGAGGCTGTAGACATGGTCAGAGGTTAAGAGTACACTGCTCTTAGAGCCGTTCTGTTCCCAGGACCCACGGGACCATTTGTAATTCTAGCTCCAGGAATTTGATGCCCTCTTCTGGCATCTGCAGGCACTAGGAACCCATATGGTGGTCATACACAAATGCTAGCAAAACACTCATACACATAAAATGATAATAAATATCTTTAAAAAGATTAATTTTATTTATTTTATGTGTATGAGTACACTGTAGCTGTACAGATGGCCATGAGCCATCATGTGTGTAGCTGCTGGGAATTGAACTCAGGGCCTCTGCCGGCCCTGCTCGCTCCAGCCCTGCTCGATAATAAATATTTTTAAAAGAACAATGAAAAAAGATGAGGGAGAGAGAGAGAGAAAGAGAGAGGGAGAGAGGGAAGGAAGGAAAGAGAGAGGGGGAGAAAGAGAGAGAGAGAGGAGAGAGAGTCCCTCAATTTCTGCTTGAGTTACGGACAGTAGGACAGACATGCAAAGAGATTTGCTGAGAACACTGAAGCGGGATGCTGTGCTCAGGAAGGACATTGATGGGGAGTGCAGAACATGCTCACCTAGGGCCTGCATGCTCTGCCCCTTTCCATCAGCCCAGGATCACTCTGAAGCATGACACAAGCTACACATGGACAAGTGTGGTACTGCACTCCGCAGAACAAATTAGAAATGAAGGAGATCTCGTCCATCGGAATCCCAGATTGAGGAACAAGGGGACATAGAGCAGGGACATCGAGGACTTTAAATAGCCCAGAGTCCCTCCCTCTAGCTCCTCCTGCAAGCAACAAAACAGACACCACCCAACCAAGTCAACACAGTCAGCCCTGAGTGTCCCAGACAGCAAGACAAGACACTGGACAAAAGTGGTTCACACTTTATTGTGAATTAAATGGGGCTTAGCCGCTCATTCTGAGGACCAGGGCAGCACACAGGCAGATCTAATCTCTCAGGCCAGGCTGGGGATTCTGGGGTCTGGTACATTCCTCCAACCATCACTGAGGGAAGGGCTGGGTGCAGGGCAGAGACAGGGGTAGGAGCAGACTAATGAAGAAATGGAGAGCCCAAGGACGCAGAGGCTTGCCTGAGGGAAGGGCTGGGAAGAGGAAATGGAGGACTAGGGAGTGGAAAGGAGGAGAAAGCTGCATGTGGTGGGAGCCAGAGCCAGCGGGACTCTCTTGAGTAATCCCTCAGATCTGGGCTTTGTAGTCCTACTTTGGATTCCAAAACGCCATCTTCGCAAAGATTGGCTTAGAGAGGAAGCGGCTGCTCTTCATGTAGTCAGAGATCTTCTTCAGGCCCTGCAGGGAGGAGGAGAAAGCAAGAATTGAGGATCTGGGGCTCCAGTGGGTGCACAGGTTTCACTCTAAGAACTCCAACACAGGTGCTCAGGTGCCCAGCTCTGGTAAGGGAAGGCTTTAATTCCGGTGATGACGAGAAAAACTGGCACTGCATTCAGCTGTGTGTCCATCTGCAGGTGTAGAGGAAGAGGGAACACTCCACAGAGTTCTACAGAACAGCGCTGTGCTCTGCATTCATCAGGAGGAAGCTAACACACAGGCTCATAGGGAACAGCAAGAGTCTGCACAGCTTCCATTCTGACTCCCTTGGATCACTCACCAAGCAAGAAATTCCTTGTTGCTACCTGTTTACACAAACTCCCGCTTTTTTTTTTTTTCTTTTTACCAGCAGGCTCCTTCTTGCCTGTGTTTCCACATCAGGGAGGGACCAAGCAGGTCAAAGGGACCAGTAACATGCCATTGTACTTTGGAAGAGAGCAAAGATCTCACCTAGTACCTCAGTAAATCCTGACTGAATAAGGATAGGGGTAAGTGAGCCAGCAGGGAGACAATGGAGGGGCCTTGATCATTCTCCTCATGCAGAAAATCTAAACTCGGAACACTGGTATCTCAATGCATACTTATTGTGTCCATCCTATTTTTCTTGGCCCTGCTAGAGAACAATGTACAGAGTGGCACTGTGCTGAGTGCTATCTTTCTAGTACAGTGCCCAGATAAGCTGGATTGAATTCAAAGTTCCAGGGCAGCCTGTACCCAAGAGGAGAGGTTTGGCTGGCCTTGGAGTGCAGCCTCCTACACTCTCCCACCGCACTGTTCAGCAGTTCTCACACCATCTCCAGAGGCGAGCAGCCTAGACCAGAAGGCAAGCCAACGAAAGCGAAGAAAAACGCATCACTTGTGGAATGAGTACAGAAAAGAAGATCCCATGCTGAGATTCCCATTGGACTATGGCCTTGATTCCCAAATCTCTAATAAAGTAGGGTTTGTGGCTATCACATGTACATCATAGTCAGGCGTGCCTGCCACTCTGCATGCCTGGACAGGGATACACGTTTCCACGCCCTACTGAGTTCAGAACTGTGCCACATAGAAGCAACACTAGAGAAGATGGATGAAGGTGGCAGTGAAATCCCACTATAATGATTTTACGGACAAACATCAAGATGTTGCTGAGGAGGAAAATAAAAGGAAAGAAACGGGATGCCTAAATACAGAGCAGTTTAAGATAAGATCCTGCAGCAGCAGTGACCTGTCAATGCAGCACTAGCTGTAGTCCTGGGTCCCAGGGCTTCCCTAGTCAGGGATCTGACTAAGCAAAGAATTGGACAGGCCAGATATGGATAGTGCATCTTGGGACTGTATATCAATCCTGAATAATATTCCCTATACACTCTGGGCAGGTCTTGAACTTCCATAGGCTTCAGGGCTGGAAAATCCAGGCTCCATGACAACTTACGACTTTTTTCCTTTGGCATCAGGTAGATCTACTGCTCTCTGTTCTTGGAAGCTAGAGGCACACAGGGGGAAAACCACAACCCCTTCCAATGGTACTAGTTCCCTGAGAAACTGACAGTCTTTACAATCAGCTTCCAATTGTACTGATTGGTGATTCCAAATCAACGATCCAATGGAACTGATAATTTTACACAAGAGGCAGGGTGTGATGGGAAATTTCATGCAAACAATGAAAGAACTGAACACAGTTCCATGCTCAACGAAAGCTAATCATTTTCCTTCCCATTCCAAGGAGTAGAAAGGCATTCTGGAAAGGGGGAGGGGAAGTAGGTAATCCAAGAGGAGGCAGGATCAGGGCATCACCTCAAAACGAGCCACGAAATCCTTCAGGTTTGGGAAGGCATCCAGGCACTTGGGTTCAAATATACGGTGCTGATCAAGGATATCATAAACCAGGAAATCCACATAGGTGACCTGCAGGAAGCTAAGGGTGAGTGGCTCTGGAATTTGACACCTGGGAAGCATGGCAATTCCTCCTTCTTACCCCCAGCCTTTTTACCTTGTTCCCTGCAAACCATGGCTGCTTGCCCAGAAACTCAGAATAGAGCTTCATCTTCTCAGGGAGACCCTCCAAGTACTCTGGCTTCTTTTTCTCCTGAAGCAGAAAACAACTGTCACCACCTTCAGACACAGGCTCCCTGGCAGAGGCTGGCCTCACAGGGCTGGGCAGGCCCCAGCAAGCAGAGGAGCAGTCACCTACATGAGATTCAGTCTGGGTTGATATCCGAGCGTTTCGTTAGAGTAACACCATGATCCAGCCCAGCAGGATACAGCTCTGTCCCCTAGTCTCTACCACTATTGTCGGGCTCACCGGACATGACACGGCTATCAGCACCTGGCTCTGAACTCTGACCTCACATGAGGCAGAAGCAAACAACTGAAATCACCCAGGAAACAGGCAAGTGCTCTACCTACTGGTGCGGTGAGGACTTCAGTACAGGTTCCAAGAGATGAGGTGAATTTGAGAGGACAAAAGGAAACAGGGGGAGGATCAAAGGCCTTTGGTTGACTGAGTTGCCTACTGGGAACATGTGCTTATCTCTGTGGGTGTCAAGGACACAGCTCTGGGGAGCCATTTGGGAGGAGAGTGTCCCCTACCCCCAGTGTCTTCTTCCCATAGTGTGAGTGTGCATGCTGCAGACATGGCAAGACCCCAGGGCAACAGAAAGACATGGCTCAGGACACAACCAGCAGTTAGACCTGGAAGGACCGAGCTCTGTCTGTCCTAGCAGGGACTAAAGTGTCACTGTGGAGAGTCTGGACTGGATCTTAGGACTGAAAGTTTTCATTTGGCAAACTGAGCTCTGAGGTTACTCTGTTGGCAGTTTCAAACACTGTGCCATGAGTAGCACTGAGAGGCTCTCTTGGCAAACTGGACCAGAGCAGGCACAAGGGCAAGAGTACAGGGCCAGCTCCAACTCAGGGTGGGTGGAACTCACAAAGTCAGGGCTGTAGCAGACCATGGCTAACTGCATGCGGGTGTCCATGACCTGGTTCTCCACAATGTCCACACGAATCCTCTCCTCCTCTGTCTCTCCACCTGCAGCACACACAGCACAGACTCACTCTCAGCATCCTGCTCCAGCTAGGCCAAGAGGGATGGCTTCTGTCCCCCACCCTGCAGCCAGCCCCACTCACACAGGTTGTGCTTGCGGCCAAGGTAGCGCAGGATGGCATTGCTCTGAGTGATCTTGTGTGATCCATCAATTAAGTAGGGCAGCTGGATGGACAAACAGGTATGGTCAGATGGGATAACAGGCCCCTCCATCCCTTCCCTGGGGGAGGACAGACATGGGGCCTGGCACTTGGTGTGCCTGCCATGGGAAGCCCTCCATGAGCACAGTGTGCACTGAATGGAAGAGCTGGGACACAGCCCATCACAGAAACACTGTGCAGCCAGCAGGGAGGGGAGCAGGTGAGCAGAAACACTGATTCCCAACCCTTCAGCCAGGTGAGGAGATGAGGTGAGACCACCATGACTTCCCCAAACCTCCCCTTCTCTGCACCTACATTGGGAAAGTCCAGGTCCAGCTTGAACTTCTCACTCAGCCACTGGCTTCGGTCATAGTTGGGAGCTGTGGTGGACAAGAGGATGTGAAAAGAAATCATGCCAGTATCCCAGCTCCCTTCTCTAGGGATCCCTCTAAAGAGTCAGGTATGAGAGCACCCCAAGAAGATCTGCAACCTCACCCACTTCCACACATCCCCAGGGCAGAGCATGCTTCTCAGGACTGTGGACTGTATAACACTAAGATTTCCAAAAGGTTTGAATAAGCCAATTACCAGAAAAGGGAACCCAGCCCTCCAAATTCAAGAAAGTTTCTAGAAGGGACAGTTTCTAAATCCAACTCCAGGAGCTCTGTAGAGCTGAGGGGTCAGAGCAGTGTCGCTGGGCACCAGTGAGCAGGGGAGCAGGGGAGCAGGGGAGCAGGGGAGCAGGGGAGCAGGGGTCTGAGAAACAGGGTGTAATCACCGTCCCCCATGGTGTATTTCTTGTCCTCATAGCTTGTGTCTGTGTACTCCAGGAGCAGGCGGATGGCATGAGCCAGCTGGAAAGATGACATAGGACAAGCCACAGATTGGAAAACCCTGACAGTCTGACTCTACTGACTCTTGGTGAGCCTACATCTTACACTTAACAGTCTCCCCACAAGCTCACACACAGGCCCCATAAGTACAAGCTTCCCTGGGTTTGTTTGAATTGGCCCTGATAGGCAAAGCTTTCCAACAACTTCTGAACTCAATCTACCTCCTGGAAACCAGCCCCTAACTACTCCCCACCCCACACGTGTCCCACCCAGCAGAAGTGCTCTCACTCACCCCACGGATGTCCCAATAACCCAATATCATAGGCATAGTGCTGGTGTCCAGAGCAGGCCGGCCTGGGTCTTGCTAGTCTGAGCTTCCTGATAATGTCTTAGGCAAAGAGGAGGCGGGACCTGGTTATGGCTTTCTATTGGACCATCGGCCTACAGTGTCTCAAATTTCAGACATTCCGGTTGGAGGAAGGAGCCACAGACCCAGAGGCAGGGCAAAATATATCTAATCTCAGGATCCAGTTTAAGCAGTCAGAGATAAAAGACAGGAATGGGCTAGCACCTGTGTCAGCAGCTCCCTGTTCTCGCTCTGCTGTGCTGTTTCCATGGAGAATAGATGTGCAGCTAGACACATTCACGGTGGTCAAAGTGCAACCCTGTTCATTATCTTCCTGGCATTGTTCCTTCTTCATTATTAACCCCCTGCTTTGGCTCTGGGTGGCTCCTGGTGGCTGAGCCAGGACAAATCAGGATACCTCAAGCCTGAGAGATTATCGTCCCTGTGTTCTATAGCCTTTCATAGACAGCAGAGGGCATGCAGGACTCAGCTTAGCAGCAACTAAGCTGGGCAACTCAGAGGTGCGTGCATATAGGTACGGCCAGTGGATGCAGTAAAGATATTCAGGATCACTAGGCACTGGGAAGATGCAAAACAAACCACAGTGAGACACACCTTCCCCAGAAAGAACTGCCATTCTCACATAGAACAAAGGTATGGGGGCTGGTGAGACTGTGGGCAGGAGAGACCATTGGACACTGCTGGTAAGAGTGTAAACCGTCACAACCTTTAGGGAGAAAAACCTAGTGTTCCTCGAAAAGTCAAAACTAGAGCTACCACGTGATCCAGCAATGCTGGATATACATCCACAGGAAATGAAATTAGAATGACAGGGGGGTGAACTTTACCATAGCCAAGAAATGGATGTCATCTAAGAACCCATTCTCTTACAAACATATAATGAAAATGTGGTCCACATACACCATGGAATACTAGTCACTCTATAAAAAAGGGAAAAAGAAAAAAAAATAAAACTAGATATTCACACACAGAGAAACTAGAAGTGAGGGGCTGGAAAGCTGGTTCAGTGATTAAGAGCACTGACTGCTCTTCCAGAGGTCCTGAGTTCAACTCCCAGCAACCACATGGTGGCTCACAACCATCTGTAATGGGATCTGATGCCTTCTTCTGGTGTGTCTGAAGACAGCTACAATGTACTGATAAAAAAACAAACAAACAAACAAAATAATAGAAATTAGATTCCTGTCTCTCATCCTGGGGGGTGGGGGGACAGATAGGGATACAAACAAATCAATGGCCTTAATATAAGACTTGAAATTTAGAAGTTGCTAGAAGGACACACATGGAAAGAGTTCTAAGATGTTGGCTAGAATTTTTTTCTATCAGAATAACTGTTTAATAGTTGAGAAAATAATTGCAAGATTTGACTAGCAAGTATGCATCAAATCAAAAGGCTTCTACACAGTACAGAGACTCCCTGCAGAACCTGAGGAAATCTCTACCCACTATTCCTCTGACAGAGGATTGGCATGCAAATATGTAAAGAACACAAAATTTTAGCCAAATATAATGACACTGTAATCTGAGCACTGGGGGCTGGAGTCAGGAGAATCATTAGGACTTTGAGGCCAGCCTGGGCTACGTAGCAAGATCCTTCTCACAGACAGAGGAGGGGAAGAAGAAGGAGAGGAGGTCTTGGTAGATAGTGGAAATGGTGAGTATTCAAAGCTAAGGAGCACAAGAGAGAAGAAATGGAGAGAGGTTGCTCAACAGGTCCCAAGTTGCACTTAGGAGGAGGTTCGGATGTGCTGTTGCACAGCGGCTGACCACAAAGTATAACACCATGGTATTTCCAGCCAAACAACTGGAAGAAAGGACTGCCTTCCCATGTTTCCACCACAGGAAAGTGATGAGTGTTTAAGGGATAGATGTTTAGCTTGATTTCAATGGAATATACACGTGTATTCAAAAATAATTCACATGGTACTGCCCAATAATGTGTGAGTTTTGTTTTGTTTTGGTTTTTTTTTTTTTTTTACATTTTTCTGTATGTTAAAAACAAATTTATGGCCAGGTGGTGGTGGCACAAGCCTTTAATCCCAGCACTTGGGAGGCAGAGGCAGGCGGATTTCTGAGTTCAAGGCCAGCCTGGTCTACAGACTGAGTTCCAGGACAGCCAGGGCTATACAGACATACCCTGTCTCGAAAAACCAAAAAAAAAAAAAAAAAAGAATTTATGAATCATTTTTTTTTAAAGGATAGTTGGAAAAATGACTCAGGGTTAAGAAGACTTGCTACTCTCACAGAGGACCAGAGTTCATATCTGTCTTTACAGAGCACCCAATCTGTAACTTCAATTCCAAAGGACTGGATACCCACTCTGGCCTTTGTGTATACCTTCATTTATATGCACATACTCATGTAGATATGTAGACACACAGACACATACCACTCACACACAGAGAGAGAGAGATTGAGAGAGAGAATTAAAAAATAAAACTGAACCTTTTTGAAATTTAATAATTTGAAAGTTCACAAGATCCTTAGAAAGTATAAATGGGGGGAAATTCCTACAAAAACTGAAGGGATACAAGTTCTGAGACATGTTAAAAGCAGTTCTGAGAGAAAAAGTTATAGTCCTAGAGGCCTACATTAAAAAATCAGAAAGAGGGGCTGGAGAGATGGCTCAGCAGTTAAGAGCACTGACTGCTCTTCTGTAGGTCCTGAGTTCAAATCCTAGCAACTACATGGTGGCTCACAACCATCCGTAATGAGATCTAATGTCCTCTTCTGGTGTGTCTGAAGTCAGCTACAATGTACTTAGATATAATAATAAATAAATCTTTTTTTAAAAAAGTTTTAAGAACAAACAAAAAATCAGAAAGAAAACAAATTATTTGATGGTGCAACTCAAGGCTTGGAAAAACAAAACAAATCCAACTCTAAATCTAGTAGCTGGGGATAAATAATAAAAACCAGAGCAGAAACCAATGAAACAGAATCCAAGAAAACAATACAAAGAGCCAACCAATCTAAGAGCTGGGTATTTAAAAACATAGACAAGATTGATAGACTTTAGGCCTGTAAACAAAAAGGAAGAGAGACCCTAAATTAACAGAGATAAACAGGAGACATTACAACAGACACCAAAGAATTTCAGAACATTATAAGATATTTTACAAACCTATACTCCACTGAGTTAGAAAACCTAAAAGAAATGCACAAATTTCTAGATTGACCCAAAGCATCAAAGTGAAACCAAGGAGAAATCAATGCCTGAAACAGATAAGTCTCCAAGAAACCCAACACAAGTCTCATTCTATACTGTGTGGTTCCTCCTAGCCCTTTACACCCCCGCCCCTAACCTAAACCTCTCCAGCCCAGGGACTCCGCTCCCCTTCCCTCTTCTTCTGATTCCTATATAATACAGCCACGTTAGGCCTCTATTCTCTTGCTCCACCCACTGCTCTCTTGGCTCCTGGTTTCTCTCTTGGCCTTGAGAGAGCCACTAAAAATTAAAAGCTTTGGGAATAAAACTTTTCAATACCTTGGGCAGCATAATGGGCGCCTCAGAGGGAGCCACTGACAATGGGTCTTCAGTCAGCGATGACCCTGAACTGGGGAGGATGGCTCCAGAGCTGAGACAGTCCCCTGGACACCCGGCCAGAAGAGATAACAAGGCCAGAACAGGGCTGGTCACTGAAACTCTTCAAGGTCTCACCAACATAATTGTACTAATGTCATTGCTTTGCCCATACCAATCATATTAGAAGTTATTTAACCCTTCTGGAAAATTCCCCTAGCCCTGCATAAACAGGGAACCGCAAGCCCCTAGAGTTGTCACCATTTTGATAAACGGTAATATTCTATGCCTTTGCATTACTATTTGAGTCTGTGGCCTTCCTTCAGCGATTATTGGATCCTAACAGCCCCTGAGCCTGTGGCTCCTCTCTTGGGCTCCTTGCCTTCTCTCCTCTTTTCCCTCTCTCTCTTGTTCTCCCTCCCACTTCTCTTATGGCCCAGTTCAGTCTGGAAGTTTCCAGATGCCTCTGGTTATTTATTCTCTCTCTTTTCATCTACAATAAAATCCTTCTCCTCCACCATATCTAGGAGCAGTTATATTCTCTTTTCCTTTCTTTTCTTTCTTTCTTTCTTTCTTTCTTTCTTTCTTTCTTTCTTTCTTTCTTCCTTTCTTCCTTTCTCTCTGTCTCTCTCTCTCTCTCTGTGTCTCTCTCTCTCCCTTCCTTTCTTCCTTCCTTCCTTCCTTCCTTTCTTTCTTTCTTTCTTTCTTTCTT
>JADRCD010205486.1:0-19659 GCA_019843815.1 Montemys delectorum | reverse complement strand
CCCCCCCCCCCCCCCCCCCCGCTCCACTTCCTCTTAACGCTTCCTTGCTTTGCAAGTATAATTGCCCTGCCCTTCTGAAGTAAAGTTAGGCCTTGACAACCGTTTTTGCTTGGCCTCGTTCCTCTCTCTCGCCTGTTTCTCTTTCAGGCTCGGTCCCCTTCGGACCCTGGTTAATTACTCGCCCTGCGGGCTGGGACAGGTGTTCTCTTTTATTTCTTTGAGGGTGCTATTTATGTCTTTCTTAAAGTCCTGTATCATCACCATGAGAAGTGATTTTATATCTGAATCTTGCTTTTCCAGTGTAATGGTGTGTCCAGGACTTGCTATGGTGGGAGAATTGGGTTCTGATGATGCCAAGTGACCTTGGTTTGTGTTGTTTATTTTCTTACGCTTGCCCCCACCATCTGGTTATCTCTAGTGCTACCTGCCCTTGCTAAATCTGACTGGAGCCTGTCCTTCCTGTGATCCTGGTTGTGTCAGAACTCTTCAGAGTCAAGTTGTCCCTGGGATCCTGTGATTCTGGGATCCTGTGATCCTGGGCTTGTTAGATTACCTGGGAGTGGGGCTTCCTCTGTGTGTTATGGGATGTAGCAGTCCAGCTGCCACAATTACCCATGGGTATTTTGAAAAGAGATAAAGAGATTTGGCAAGCCATATATGTTACCTTTACCCCTCGGAAAGGAAAAAAAATTGGCCAACTCAGATACATGATTTATACAGCCATCTTTCATTCCATAATGCTAATGTAACAAGCAAAAAACGCTGGGATAAGAAAGGCAAAACCACTCCCACAAGTCAGCCACCTGGCCCAATCAGCAGCTTCTTCTTCGGTCTCTGAAGGCAGGACTTCCGGCATAACTGGAACCTGGACAGAAGTGTGGCAATTAGCAGGAGGTGGGCAGAGAGGTGTGGTTATCTGGCAGGCGGGAATCTGAAGAATCTGCCCTCTCACAGGGAGGTTACAGTGGGACTGGCTGCAGAGCTTGTGCCCAAGGTCTGCTCAGGACACCAACCCAGACAGACCAGAAGGAACCTGAATCACTGGGCTGGCAGAGTTCCTGTGTGCCTGGTCCCGCTGGTCCCAGTTACTCCCAGTGTTGGGACAGATGTTAGTTCCTCCTCACCTCTGATCTTGGGTGTGTCAGAGCGCCTGGGAGTGGAGCTTCCTCTGGGTGTTGTGGGACTGGCTGCAGAGCTTGCACCCAAGGTCTGCTCTGGACACCAGCCCAGACAGACCAGAAGGAACCCAAGTTACTGGGCTGATGGAGTTCCTGTGTCTGCATCACTAAAGTTTAAACTATACATTCACCACAACATTGATAGTGATCAAGGCAAAAATTAAACAGAGAAATACTGGAGCTAACAGACATTATAAACCAAATGAACCTAACATATATCTACAGAATATTTCACCCAAATGCAAAAGAATATAACTTTTCTCAGCACCTTACTGAACTTTCTTCAAAACTAACCACATACCCAGACACAAAGCAAACCTTAACAGATAGAATAAAATTGAAATAACCCCTTGCATCATATCAAACCACCATGGATTAAAAGCTGAATTTTAACAACAACAGAAACAACAGAAAGCTTACAAACTCATAGCAACTGAACAGTTCTCTACTAAATGAAAAAATGGATCAAGACAGAAATAAGAAAGAAATGAAAGACTTTCTAGAATTCAATGAAAATGAATACACAGCATACTCAAACTTATGGGACAAAATGAAAGCAGTGCTAAGAGAAAATTTCATAGTACTAAACGCCTACATATAAAAACTGGAGAGATCTCATACTAGCAACTTAACAGCACAACTGAAAGCTCTAGAAGAAAAACAAGTAATCACACCCAAGAGGCGAGAAATAAACTGCTGGCTGAAATCAGTAAAATAGAAATGACAGGAACAACACAAAGAATCAGTGAAACAAAAAGTTGGTTGTTGGAGAAAATCAACAAGATAGACAAACCTTTCTCCAAACGAACTAAAATACAGAGAGAGAACATTTAAATTAATAAAATCATAAATGAAAAGGGGAACATAACAATAGGCACTCAGGAAATCCAAAGAATTAGAAGGTCATACATTAAAAACCTGCACTCCACCCACCAAATTAGAAAAATCTAAAAGAAAATGGATAATTTTCTCAATAGGTACCACTTTAACAAAGTTAAATCAAGGTAAGATAAACCATCTAAATAGACTTAATAATGCTTAGTGAAATGAAAGCAGTTACCCTGATACCCAAACCACATAAAGACCCAACAAAGAAAGAGAATTACAGGTCAATTTCCCTTAAACATAGATGCAAAAATACTCAATAAAATACTTTCAAACCAAATCCAAGAACTCATCAAAAAGATTATCCACCATTATCAAGTAAGCTTCATCCTAGAGATGCAAGGATTATTCAATATACAAAAATCAATAAATGTTATCCAACATATAAGCAAACTGAAAGAAACAAAAACACACTATCATCTCATTAGATGTAGAAAATACCTCTGATACGATCCAACACCACTTCATGATAAAAATTCTTGAGATATTAGAAGCCTAAAGGATACACCTAAACATAATAAAGTCGGTTTATGGCAAACCTATGGTCAACACCAAACTAAATGGAGAGAAACTCAAAGCTATTCCACTAAAATCAGAAACACGACAAGGTTGCCTAACTCTTTCCCTATCTATTCAATATAGCACTTGAAGCTCTAACTAAAGCAATAAGAAAACTATTGGAGATCAAGGGGATACAAATTTAAAAGAAAGATGTCAAAGTATCATTATTTGCAGATGATATGATAGTACACATAAGTGACCCTAAAAATTTCAACAAAGTAGCTGAAAACAAAATTAGCCTACAAAACTCTGTAGTCCTCCTAAATACAAATGCAATGGACTGAGAAAGAAATCAGGGGAACAATAGTACCTTTCACAATGGCCGCAAATAATATAAAACATCTTGGGGGGTAATTCTAACCAAGCAAGTGAAAGACTTGCATGATAAAAGATGGAAACATCTCTTGTAACTGTCTTCTGCTACCTTGTGGCTTCCTTTTCCTTCCACCATCCTCCACCCCTCCTCTTCTTCCCTTCCAACCCACTAACACTAGGTAGAGATAAAAGGATAGAGAGGGAGGGATGGTGATATTGTTAGACTACTCCCTGCTGATTAGTGGTATCAACTTCTTTGAAGCAAGTTTGATCTTCCCCACCAAGATATCTAATTTCTTTGTCAGGCTATCTTGTCTCTTTGTAAATGACTCCTTGACAAACCACAGCAAACTGCATCCAACTACCAGCAGGCCAATCAAACCCTTCTATCTGGGCTCTAGTATTTATATATGCTCTGAAATATCCCCAGAGTTCCAAATGTCACATACCTGCAAAAACTATCTGCAGCTGGCAAAATCATGCCACTGCTAGAGAATGAGGCAAATCATAGTCCCCTGCTATGGACAATCTGAAGGAGCCCTATATCCCACAACTGGGAGTAAAAATCAATACACATTCTTATAATATTTCTGTGTTTTTAAAGAAACCAAAATTCTCACTACAATCTTCTGTGCTCATGAGTCAATGGGAATAACAGTAAAAATGGCTCTCCTACTGTCTTAGTCAGGGTTTCTATTCCTGCACAAAGATCATGACCATGAAGCAAGTTGGGGAGGAAAGGGTTTATTCGGCTTATTTCCACATGGCTGTTGATCACCAGAGGAAGTCAGGACTGGAACTCAAGCAGGTCAGGAAGCAGGAGCTGATGCAGAGGCCATGGAGGGATGTTCCTTACTGGCTTGCTTCCCCTGGCTTGCTCAGCCTGCTTTCTTATAGAACTCAAGACTTCCAGCCCAGAGATGGCACCACCCACAAGGGGCCCTACCCCCTTGATAACTAATTGAGAAAATGCCCCACAGCTGGGTCTCATGGAGGCACTTTCCCAACTGAAACTCCCTTTTCTGTGATAATTCCAGCCTGTGTCAAGTTGACATACAAAACTAGCCAATATACCTACCAAGAACAATGTACAGATTAAATGCAATCCCCATCAAAATTCCAACGTGATTCCTTACAGATCTTGAGAGAACAATTCTCTGCTTCCTACGGGAAAACAAAACCCCAGGATAGCCAAAACTATCGTTACCCATAAACAATAAAAGAATTTCTGGATCATAGTGGTGGTGGCACAGATCTTTAATCCCAGCACTCATGAGGCAGAGGCAGGCAGAGATCTCTGTGAGTTTGAGGCCAGGCTGGTCTACAGAGTGAGTTCCAGGACAAGCGGGACTACACAGAGAAATTTTGTCTTGAAAAACAAACAAACAAACAAACAACAAGAGAACTGCTGGAGGTCTCACCATTCCTGATTTCTGTAGAGAGAATATCTTATGTCTGTATGGATGTAGCATCTGTCAATAATAAACCTGACGAAGTATTGCTTAGGCAGGATATAGCAGGTGGAACATCGAGAGTTAGGGGATTCTGAGGTAGAGTCAGGAGGGAGATTTGCCTGGGAAGATCACCAGAAGAATAGGTAACCAGATACATGGTTATATACCAAGAATATAGGTTAAAATAAATGGTATAATTTAAATTATGATTTAGTAAGAGAAGAACCTAGCTATATGACCAAGGTATTTGTAAATATATTTTGAGTATAGATATATTTGTAAGTATATTTTAATATGTTTGTAAATATATTTTACAAATAAAATATATTTGTAAATCTATTTCAAATATATCTGCATCTTATTTCTGGGAACATGGGGCTGGGAAGAAGAACCAAAGCCTAACTACCACAGATTTCATGTTCTATGACAAAGTTATAGTAAAAATCATGTGGTATTGGCATAAAGATGGATACTGATACATAGAATCAAAGTGAAGATCCAGACATAAATCTATAAACATACAGACACCCAATTTTTTTGACAAAGAAGCCAGATATACACACTGGGGGTGGGGAGGAGACATCTTCAACAGATGGAGTTGTTCAAACTCAATGCCTATAGAACCATACTTATCGCCCTGCATAAAACTCAAGCCCAAGTGGATCAAAGACCTCAACATAAAACCAAATACACTGAACCTGATGGAAGAGAAAGTAGAGAACAGCCTTGAACACGTTGACACAGGAGCCAACTTTCTGAACAGAACACTAATAGCATGGGCACTAAGATCAACAATCGATAAATAGGACCTTGCCGCCTCCTACCATACCATGTGTTACAGGCAGGGGAAACACCCAGAGGCCCACTAGCCACATGGCCCTCTCACAACAGGAGCCACTTCAGTGTGCAAGTATGTGGTGGAGAGATGTGGAAGAAAGAGAACAGCTTGTGCACTATGGAGAGAGGCAGCCTGGAGATTCAAGGGTAGAGAGAGTCTGAAGAGAGTAGCCTGCCCTGCCACCTGAGGTCATGGTGAAGTCCACCACTGATGGCCATGTCTGTGCCCATGACCATGCAGTGATAGGGGTCTATGTCAATGTCTGTGGCTCATATTACCACTACAGACCATGTGAAGGTCCCTGGGCTGAGCTGCTGCATTGGACCATGTAGATGTCCAAGGGCTGTGAAGAGTGGACCCATCCCTCATTGTCTGGGACATTCTGGAGAGCTGGCCCCACCCCTCACTGACTGCAGCATTTAGGAGAGTGAGTCCTGTACCTCACCTACAAAGCACAGGCTGGCTCTAATGACAGAGTACCAAATAGCCCTCAAACTTGTGAGAGTGAGAGAGCTGGCCCTGCCTCTTGCTTGCTGTGGCATTGGATGAGCTAGCTGGGGCAGTACTGAGCAGCTCCTCCTGGTAGTGTGGGTATGGGAGAGCTAGTGGGC
The DNA here is from genome assembly GCA_019843815.1 of Montemys delectorum. NCBI lineage: Eukaryota > Metazoa > Chordata > Mammalia > Rodentia > Muridae > Montemys > Montemys delectorum. The sequence goes on along the minus strand of JADRCD010205486.1, from coordinate 13,817 downwards.
TGACCAACTTAGCTACTGCCCAGTCCCAGATACAGTAATTTGAGTTGGTCCACCCTAACATCTACCTCATCTATGAACTGCTGGAGTGCATGAAAGGACAGGTCCTACAGATCCAAAGCTGCAGAGTCTCCATGACACAGGGCAACAATAGGATATTTGAGAGGCATCTTGGTGAGGATCCAATATTGATATTGTAACAGAAGACAGAAGCCTCAAACCAAAACAATGATTCATTACAGTGAACATTTGCAAGTAAAGATGTGTTGACAAAGATGGGACACACTGTCACACACTACAGCTACCACAAGGAGATACTTTGTTTTGTTTTGTTTATTCTTTTTTTTATTATTCTTATTTTCTTGTGTGGAGGGAGGTTGCAAGAACAGAGGGAGGATATGAAGATGAGTGGGACTGGGGTGTATGATATGAAGTTCACAAAGAAACAATAAAAAGGTTTTAAAATTATAAAATGGAACCTCATGAAACTGAAAAGCTTTTGTAAGGGAAGGGGCACCATCACTCAGACAAAGTATCAGTCTATAGAAAGGGAGAAGATTTTAACCAACCCCACATTCAATAGAGAACTAATATCCAAAAATACATAAAGAGCTCAAAAAACTAGATATCAAAAACCCAAATAATCTCATTTAAAAATAGGGCATAGATCTAAACAAACAAAGAATTGTCAATAGTGGAAACTCAAAAGGCTGAGAAACTTTTAAAGAAATGCTCAATATCCTTAGCCATCAGGGAACTCCAAATCACAACTACTTTGAGATTCTATCTTACACCTTTCAGAATGGCTAAGATCAATAGTACAAGTGGCAGCTCCTGCTGGCAAAGATGTGCAATAAGAGGAACACTTACCCATGGCTGGTGGGAGTGCAAACTTGAATAGCTACTATGGAAATCTATATGGTGGCTCCTTGGAAAGTTGGAAATCGATCTGCCTCAAGATCCAGATATACTACTCCTGGGCACACAACCAGAGAACACGTCATCCTACCACAAGGACACTTGCGGCTTTATTTATGATAGCCAGAAACTAGAAACAACCTAGATGTTCCTCAATACAAAGATGGACAAAGAAAATCTGGTACATTTAAACGATAGACTATTACTGAGCAGTTTAAAAAAATGACATCATAAAGTTTACAAGCAAATAATAGAACTAGAGTGAAAAAACATTCTGGGTGAGGTAACCCAGTCCCAGAAAGATAAGTACGATAGGTATTCACTTATGAGTGGATAGAAACCATTAAATAAATGAGAACTAACCTACAATCTGTAGAACCAGAGAAGTTAGGTATAAGGGAAGGAACTAAGGGAACTACATGAGTCTTCCTTGAAGGAGGAAATAGAATAGATTTTATGGGTGGACTGGGGAAAGGTGGGGACAGAAACAAGAAGATCAGGTCGGGAGGGGGGAATGGGAGATAGAGTTGAGAGAAGGAATAGGGGGAAAGACAGTTGAAATTAAGGGGGAATCTGAGAGATGACTGGAAACCTAATGCAATATAGAAACTTCCTAAAACAATGAATGAAGGCAATCCTGATGAAATCTCCTGATAATGTAGATAGAGAGACCTAGCTGGCCATCTCAGTACCAGGACTGGGTTGCATTCAACTGAGTTGTTGGCCAAGGGAGTCCCATGGAAATCCCCCAAGCAACCCAAGCTGTTGCTAAGATAATGGATTGTTCTCTGCAAACTATCAACGGGGCCCCATGGCTGAGGACAATACCCACACAACTCATTGAACACAGAGAAGCAGCGCTACATGGAGCCTTTACTCCTACATTCTAGTGTCTTTGGTGTGGGAAGATACTCTGCAGGCTACCAAAGGAGAAATGTAGACACTAATCCTTCCACAAAACTTTTGACCTACAGTCTGTCCTTTCTGCAAGATATGCTAGAGCAACAGTGGCACAGAACTGGTGGGAGTAGCCAATCCAAGCCTGATAAGACTTAAGGCCCACTCCATAAGATTGAATCTGTACTCAACACTGCTTGGGTGACCAAGAACCAGAGACCAGATAGCCCAGAGACCTAGGGTAAAACTAAACACTATTGGTCATATGTGTGTGTGTGTGTGTGTGTGTGTGTGTGTGTACACATTACATATATATATTATATTTCTAGCATATATATTTCTAATATAATATACATTTCTAATGATATTTTGCTATACCCTATATTGGTTCCTTATTCACTCATTATCAGAGACATTTCCTCTTGCAGCAGAGGGGAAAAGATACAGAGACTTACGGGTAGACATTCCACAGACAGAGACTCCATGGAGCACACAGCTCTATATGGGATAACTCCATCAAATCTCTCTCCTCAGAGCTCAAGGAACCATGCAAAAAATGAGACAGAAAGAGTCTACGAGCCAGAAAAGATGGAGGACACCAAGAGAATAGACTAAGACCATCTGAATAGACTAAGCCAGGCTCATATGAACTCACAGAGACTGAAGCAGTAAGCACAGGACCTACATGGTGTGTGCTGCATGCTCTGTGTATGCGCTACTGCTTTCAGTTTAGTATTTTTATGGGACTCCTGAGTATATGAACGGGTGGGTCTCTGATTCATGTGCCTGCTTGCACTTGGGCTTTCTGTTGGGTTGCCTTGTCCAGCCTCAATGCAATGGTTTTTGCTGCATCCTATATTTTATTTTGTCATTTTTGGTTATCTCTTGGAAGCCTCTTCTTTTCTAATTAAAGACAGAAAGAGAGTGGATCCAGAGGGGAGGGGAAGGGGGAGAGAATTAAGAGAGGTAGAGGGAGAGGAAAGTGAGGAAACTGTAATCAGGATATATTTTATGAGAAAAGAATCTATTTACAGTAAAATTTTTAAAATAACCAAAAAAAAAAAAAAAAAAAAGATTACTAACTGGGTTGGTTGTCCAAGATTAAATCTTATTTTCCAAAAGCACCCAAAGGAAAAGCAAAAGAGAAAGAGTAAACCAACTGAGGACTTACATGTACTTTTCAAAAGGAGCCCAAAGGTCAACTACAGTTAGGTAAATCTGTGAACCATAACAGAGCTCTTACTATTATCAACAGCATTCTCATGAAAGATGTTTGGCAGCATTATGATCATTTTCACCTGGGGCCTATCTGGTAAAGCCTTTTTGTGAGAACAGCCTGGCTACTGAATGACTAACCAGATGTGTCCCTTAAAAACGTCGACAAATCACTCCTGGGATATCATACTCTACACAGCCAGCACATCTGTGAGACCTTCCAATCATTCTTATCAACAGGCTCTGCAGCCCTTTTCTTACGATTTGAATTTTGTGTGTCTCGAGTTCTTGATCATTTACCACTGATGTCTTCCAGAGTTCAGGCCCTAAAACTTCAAACAAAGCTTTGCGACCATAATCACATCCTTCCACCAAGGGCCGCCAGGTCACCTGAAGTAAGGCCATGCCGCCCCCTTTTGCTAGTAAGAAACTCAGAAAGGGCCAATCCAAACCCTTTTACCAATGTTCCTATTTGGATCTAAAGCATCGGAGAACAGCCATCACCTGATACTTCCCCTGAACTGAGTCCCAAAATCTTAATTAAAAAAAAAAAAAAAAAAAACCACTGATAAAAACAAATGTTTAAATTGAGTATGTTAAAAAGGAATAAATCATCTTACAGCTAGGTCTAAGATAGACAACATTAACCAGATTTTAAAAAAAAAAATACTCAAAAGACAAAAAAAAAAAAAACAAACAAAAAACCCCACACACAACAGAATCTTTACAGTTAACCTTTTGTTTTATTACGTTTAGCCCAAACTATAGTAATTCAGTACATAATAATATCCTATAACATGGCAATTTCACAGGCTGAATAGAATGCACGTCATACACATTGATAAAGTGTCGAATGTTGTCTGAGCTCTCTGAGTAGCTGGATCTAGATAAGAGCTGCATCCTACCCCCCCCCCCAACACACACACCCATTTCAAACCCAAGCCACTTTGTCTCAAAGTTTCCTCCCAGGCCCGTTGTCTGGGGGTGTTACAGCATCCTCCCCAGCTCTGTGATAGAGGGTCTCAGAGACTCTGAGAGTAACAACCATCCACCTTAAGAACAATTAAAAAGTGAACAGATGTTAATGTTATAAAAGTGCCTACAGTGGCTGAGTGGCCATGGTGCACACCTTTAATCCAAGCACTCAAGAGACAGAAGCAGGCAGATCGATGTGAGTTCAAGGCCAGCCTGGTCTACAAAGCAAGTTCCAGGATAGCCAGGGCTACACAGAGAAACTCTGTCTTCAAAAAGAGAAACTGGAAATTCATTGGTGGAGAGCTAAGCTATGGAGTGAAACCTCAATCCAACCCTACTTAGTTCCCCAGCTATTTTCTCCTGGATATATTGAACACCTAATTTGATGATGTTTTCCTTACTATTTGTCATCTGTTTGTCTACCTATCTACCTATCTATCTACCCATCTACCTATCAATCATCACTTACTATTAACTCATTTACTTTGCCATATACTTAAGAAAACTCTCAAATTTAAAACCTAAAGTATGGCTTCATATATCATTCTCTGAGTGATACAGAACTCAGGAACAGGCAGCTAGACCTACCCACACATAGTAATTCCTAGACCCACCCACATATAGTAATTCCTAGACCCACCCACACATAGTAATTCCTAGACCCACCTACACATAGTAATTCCTAGACCCACTCACACATAGTAATTCCTCCAGAGCTGCAGGATAGGGCCACGCAGGATCCACTGAGCGAACGTGTGGTCATTTTCCACAAGTCACTGCCAGTGGCTTCAGTAGGACCCTGCCTTGGGAAGGTCAAAAGTGACTGTGTAAGTGCCTGGTGATTGTCATGGGGCCAAGGCATCAGTGACAGAGGTAACCATGGCAGCAGTTCCAGGCAGCTGCTCATACACTCTTTCAAACTTCCTCATGACCACCAGCTGGATAAAATGTGCAAGCAGACAGAGACCCATAACATACTGAGATTTTTTTTTAGGACAAAGAAAGATATCTTATCTACAAAATATTTCTTTCCTGCATATCTCCTTGGAGTTGTATTTTAAGGCAATTCTTCCAGCTAGGCCAAGTAGAATAAAAGGCCTTTAGTTTATGCACTTACTGTAGAATTATGCATTGAGTGTCGGAACAAACTCACTCATCGATCAGTTTTTGCTGTGTGTAATGGTGAGGGTTCTCCAAGAGACAGAATCAATAGAAAATAGAGTCTATATTATAGAGACAATTGATTTGGGGGTTATGTGGGTATGCATGTGCTACTTGCCATGCGATTTGTTGCCCCATAACCTGTCCACTGCAAGAGGAAAAGCCAGTATGCCATTGACGTATTTAGTCCAGACCTGACTATATAGGTGACACTGGGACAGTCCCAGATCATGATAGAGAGAAAGATAGCAGATGACCAGGCTAGGAGATGATAAACATCTGGGCATTACAGAAAGAATTCACTCATTATCTGCCTCATTTTTATTTTATTTTGTGTGTATGAGTGACTTTTAATTTTTTTTATTTTCTGCATATGGATATTTTCCCTGCATGTATGTCGATGTACCACATGCATTCAGTACACACAGAGGCCCGACAAGAGAGTCAGGGCCCCTAACTTGAGACAGAAAGCACTGTTAGCAACCATGTGGGTATTGGCACTAAACACTGGTCTTCTAGAAGAACAGCCAGTGCTCCGAACCTCTGAACCATCTCTTCAGTGCCGAAACTAAAGTTGATTAAAGCAGACTCATCTCTAATCAGTTTTCCAAGAACTGAATGAATTTCACAATATTAAACAGCTTCCTAGAAAGGGGGTTGCATGGACATCGGAGGGGACACAGACAATAACTGAGAGGGACAATCTATTCAATTCATTTTCCCCAAAGAGAAAAGGATTAGCCAAGAATGAAGGTCTCCATGCCACTAGAGCTCCAAGCCAAAAGAGACTCAGTAAAGACAAGAGACCTAACCTGACACAGCTGTGGCATGTGCAATGTAGAGAGACCATCCAGGGGCCCTCCTGGGCACTCTCACCAGCCTTATCATCCCTCACAGTGACACACAGCTCTCCACAGTTCCAAGTCCCAGCATGCTTCAGTGAATGAGATTCCCAGCATGCCGCAGTGAATGAGATTCCTGGCAAGCACACTTTATCTTCTCACACGCTGACTGTCCATCAGTGGTTCTAAATCTTCCTCATGCTTTGACCCTTAATACAGCTCCTCACGATGTGGTGACTCCCAACCACAAAATTATTCCATTGCTACTTCATAACTGTAATTTTGCTACTGTCATAAATCATAATATGCATGATATCTGATATGTGACCCTCCCCCCAAAAGGGATCATGATCCACAGAGAAACACTGCTTTAAAGAGCTTTATCCCTGCTGTGAGGGTCTCAGACTAGAACCAAGATTATGTCAAAGCTCTTGTCAGACCAAGGTATGTCTAGTTCCATTAGGTGTTTCAGAACCCAGCACTACAGGCTCAGAGCTCAGACTCTTGGGAAGCAGCTACAATGTTTGGTGAGGCTAAAGAGCAAAAGAAAAACACAACACCCGGCAAGTATGCTTCAGGCTTTATTGTAGAGGAGACAGGCCCGGGGCAGCTCCTCCACCAGGAACAAGCTGGCACTGAGTATTGACCTCCAGGGTAAGTCTAGGGAGGGCTGGCACTAAAATAATATTGACCTCCAGGGTAAATCTAGGGAGCCTAAACTCAGGACAGACCTCAAATTGCAGAAAAGGGCTGTAAGGTGAGGGCACCAATGAAGAAAGGGCCATGATGAAAAAAAGTGGGGAGAATGAAGGCTGCATGGGCTTGACTGGGGTGAGGGCGAGGAGATGGGGTTGACAATGCTATAGAAGGGAACAGGAAGGAGAGAGAACCAGGAGCCACAGAGCAGAAGGCTAGGGTGCTGTCCCTACCCGGGGCCTGCAGGATCTGCAGTGTGGACAGGTCCTCCCAGGGAGTGCCAGTGTAGCAAGGGCCTACTTGTTACTCCAGTGGGCCATCTTTGAAAATATAGGTGTTGAGATGTAGCGGCTACTCTTCATGTAGGCAGAGATCTTCTTCAGGCCCTGCAAATTGGGAAGGACACAGCAGGAGCTCAGGTCTGCAGCCCAGAGGAGCAGCCCATGAGGTCTCCTGACTCGTCCTTCCTGGACTCATGCTGGAGCACGGGAGCAGATTGCTGAGCTCCCAGCCCAGGCAAGAGAACTCTTCTTCCAGTTCCCCTATCAAAGGGGAGACTGGATCCTGCATAAGTTGTTTTATACTCGCTAAAAATTACAACATAGGTTCAGGAAAAAAACCTACCCATCAGTTTTGTAAGTTCAGTTATCAGGGAGGAACCTGAAGTCCAGAGAGGTTGGGAAACTTCTTGACTCACACAGCTAATGAAACAGGGCTGGATTCATCCTGCTCAAGGAGCAGCCTTCTGTGTGCTCTTGTTCTCTTGCTCCCTCCACCCCCCACAGACACACACACACACACACACACACACACTTGCACCACACGCTTCCTTACCCCTCTTCAGCCCTCCCAAGGAGACTTGGTAACTGTTTCTCTGTGTGGCCATGATCCTGCTCCTGGGGAAGCTCTTTCTAGCTTGTGTTTACACACAGAGGAGGAATCTAACAGGACAAAGGAGCCAGAACTCAACTGTGTGTGTTTAGGAAGACAGCCAAGCACCCAGTGACTCAGCAAATCATGCAAGAAAGGGAACAACAAGAGAACAGGCCAGGAAGAAAAGCTGAACAGGATTCTAATCAATTTCCTGAGAGAGGAGTTAACTCTCTACCCGCTGCTCACTGCACCCTGGCTGTCCTCCTCTCCACCCCTAATCCAGGGACCACTCCATGTGACTGTAGGTTGTACTGTAAGCCATATACCAAGCTGGACAATACACAGACAATTACAGAGGCTGCACAGAGATCCACCACAGACAGCACACACAAGGTGAGCTAAGACTGCTCTGTTTCTCCATCCACCCACCCCAGAGTGGGGCCAACACTTGCACAGTTTCCCACAATACCCAGCCCGAACCAGAACAAGATCTGATTAGAACCATCTGAGAAACGCTAGGGGGTTCAGTGGATGAGCGCTTGTCTAGTAAGCACAAGACTCTGGGTTTAGCCCTCAGCTCTGGAGAGAGAGGGGGAGGACAAGGAGGGTGGGAGGGAGAAGAGACAGAGACAAAGACAGAGAATTAGCCAAGAAAGTGTGTCTCTTGGTGGAGATTGAGCAAGGTCAACGGACTGCGGTTTGAAAAACCCTTGGATCAATGCATCTAATTCCTAGATGCCTAAGCAACCCAAGTCTGATGGAGGTGAGGTCCAGACTGGGCTCAGCAGCCTGGGAAATATCACATGCATCTCGGAGACCGACTTTCCACAGCTCTCCGATGACTCAGTCCCAAGATAACAGCATTTTGCATGCCCCTGGGGCCCAACATGAACCTCGTAGAGAGGAGAATGCCAGAGAATAATAGTGAAGAAAAATTTTTGACCCCATTTCACAGAGAGGCCCTGTGACATGAAAGAGGAGAAGGGTGGGGGGGGGGGGGTAGGGAAACAATGCACCAGCTCACACTCAGGCTAAATGTCCCATAACACAGAAGGCACTCACAAGTCTGCTCAGTGAGGTACCACCCTCAGCCCTGGGCTCTCGGTACTCTACAGATCAGGTCTGGAACCCTGGACTCTCAGCACTCTGCAGATCAGGTCTGGACTTTCTTCCATTTGGATGTGTTACTTTAGTCCTGCCTGTTTCACTCCCCTAATGCCAAGACCCACATACTATCGACATGTTCTGCCTTGCCAGGGATCCTAAACAGGAAAATGAGGTTGTGCAAGGGCCTGAAGCTTTTACTCTTGACCCAAAGCAGGGTCAGTCACTGAATGCTGCCTTACAACCCAGTGCGGCTGCAGGTACAGAGACCTTGGACACGTGAGTGTCCTCTGTAGTACCAGGCTCCTTATCTGTCCAATGGGACTCAGAATCACATCAATCGTTTGGGATTTTGAAGGGATAAATATAGCCTGATACCGTTCTTTACAGAAAGCTCAGAAAATCCTGGTTATTTTCCTAGTCTTGGGGCTAGAAAGCATCACGGACCCGAGAAAGAAGACAACCCAAGGGGAAGCAGGATCGGGGCATCACCTCGAAGCGGGCCAGGAAGTCCTTCAGGTTTGGGAAGGCGTCCAGGCACTTGGGCTCAAATATACGGTACTGGTCAAGAATGTCATAAGCAAGGAAATCCACATAGGTGACCTGCAGGAAGCCAAGGGTGAGTGCGCTGGAATTTGACACCAGGGGGAAAAAAAACTCAACTCCTCCTCCCCACCCCTTCCTTTACCTTGTCCCCTGCAAACCATGGGCGCTTGCCCAGGAACTCTGAGTAGAGCTTCATTTTCTCAGGGATGGCCTTCAGGAACTCTGGCTTCTGCTTCTCCTGAGGCAGAAAACAGCAGTCACCACCTTTAGACTCGGGCTCCCCAGCAGAGGGTTCTGCAAGGGAACAGCCACCTTTCCAAGAACGGGCCAGGTTAGAGTCTAGGGTTCCATTTAACAGGTCACTATTTAACTGGTGACAGAATTCATGTCAGAGCTGATGGACAGCCTGGAAGAAATTTCACACTGTCTCTGAAATTTGTCACCACTGAAGTCCAAACCAGGTGATTTGGAGTCACACCCAGTACCTCCTGAGTATCTTGTCTGTTTTGGCCTCAGAGATCCAAAGGAACCACAGAAACAAAGGGCACAAAGACCAGTTGTACTGGATCGATGGCGGAGCATGAGAACAGATCAGATATTGAAGGATGTGCTTCAGTTTTGATCAGTGACTAATATTGAAAGGAAAAGGGATCATTCCTCTGGCTGACCCTGAGCTGGCTACTAGGAAGATGTCCCGATTTTCTATTGATACCTAAGATAGACCTATGGGGAAAGAACTGGATAGATGTGTTAGACCAGTGTAGGCATAACTTATTTTTCATCATTTAGGGAGGATACTGGTGCCTGTTGGTGCATAGGGGTCCAGCATTGATGCCAAGTGTCTTTCTCAATCACTGCCCACCTTATTTTTGAGACAGAGTTTCTCACTAAATCTATAGCTCAAAGGCCAACTAGCCTCATTGGTCAGCAGAACTCAAGAAACCCTCCTGTTTCTCTCCACAGAGCACTGTTTATAAGAACAGGCTGCCACACTAGGGTGTTTTTAGAGGGTGCTAAGGCGTCACACTGAAGCCCTCATGCTATGTAGCAAGCACTTTTAACCATTAAAACAACTCCACATCCTCTAATTTCATCCTGAGGGCTTTTGGTATAAGCACTGGGTAAGACAACACACTGGAAGAGGTCAAAGGACCGATTTAGCAGAGATTTACAACTGTACTGAATAACTTAGATCAACTGTCCACCAGCAGACTCTCAACCACATCCTAGGACTAGCAGAGATAGTTTCACAGTGTTGATGTGATAGATCGCTGGGGGTGAACGACCCTTACCACCAAAAGGATCATTCTGCTGGTAAGATAGGGAAAGTTGGAGAATCAGTAACTTGGCTCCTTACTGAAGGAGAGATGCTATGGTTCTGAATGAAAGACTTTAACTCCTGCTGTGAACCCTGTCTGCCCGACCCACTGGCCACTCACAAAGTCAGGGTTGTAACAGAGTATGATGAGCTGCATGCGGGTGTCCATGACCTGGTTCTCCACAATGTCTGCACGGATCCTCTCCTCCTCTGTCTCTCCACCTGCAGCACACACAACACCCTCAGCATCCCAACCCAGCCAATCAAGGAGATTATCCACCATCCACCCTGCAGCCAGCCCCACTCACACAGGTGGTACTTGCGGGCAAGGTAGCGCATGATGGCATTGCTCTGGGTGACCTTGTGTGATCCGTCAATCAAGTAGGGCAGCTGGGTAGACAAACAGGGATGGTCCAATGGAATATGGGGTACCTAAGTCCTTTTTCTGGGTTGAGACAGACATGGGGCCTGGCACTCGGTGTGCCTGCCATGGGAAGCCCTCCATGAGCCCAGAGTGCACTGAATGAGAGAGCTGGGACACAGCCCATCACAGAAACACTGTGCAGCCAGCAGGGAGGGGAGCAGGGGAGCAGGGGAGCAGAAACACTGATCCCAAACCTCCTTTAGCCAGGTGAGGAGATGAGGTGAAAACACCATGTCTTCCCCAAACCTCCCCTTCCCCTCCACCTACATTAGGAAAATCCAGGCCCAGCTTGAACTTCTCATTCAGCCACTGGCTTCGGTCAAAGTCGGGAGCTGTGGTGGACAAGAGGATGTGAAAAGGAATCGCCCTACCCTGCTACAGATATTCAACCAGCAGCAAGAAGCCCTAAGTCAGGGAATCTGCCACCTGTTACAGCGAGTCACTTTCCAAGGTGGAGAAGGGTCTGGTAACAAAGGGAGCCTGGACCCAATAAGACCCCTGTCTAATTATGAGTATAAATGAACCAGGAACTCCAACTTCAGTGTTCTCTCTTGAAAAACCAAACTGCACCCTCAAAGAGGTTTCTGGAAGCAGCAGCCTCTAGCTTCAGCTAGAGGGAGACCAGCAGGGCTAAATAACAGGAAGTCTAGGCATAATTTGATAGACAAGAGGGAAGCAGGTGTCTGACCAGGAAAGTGTACTTACCATCGCCCATGGTGTATCTCTTCTCCTCATAGCTTGAATCTGTGTATTCCAGGAGCATGCGGATGGGGTGTGTCAGCTGGGAGAGACAACCAGAGACAGGTCAGAAATTGCAGGGACTTCATTTGTATGAGTTCACCTTCACCCGTTGAGACCTCCCACACTCCACAAACGCAGCCACCCCGCACGTGCAGGTGCACACCACACACATACACGCGCACACGCACACAGCTACCCAAGTGCGTAAGCTCCTGAGCGCTGAGAGCAATGGGCAAAACATTCTAGCGAGGCTAGAGGAGTATCAGCTGTTAGAAGTTACCCCCGCTGTTAAGAAATTCTGCTTCACATCCCAGTCCCACCCTCCAAGTGGATGGACCCCTCTCTTACTCCGCGGACGTTCCAATATCCCAGTATCATAGGCATGGTGCTGGTTCTGTGGTCTTCTTAAACTGGCTTCAGCAGGATTGACCTGTGTGTTTAGAGTTGTGACTTTATACAGACTACCAGAGAAATGGGCTGGACAAAACAACGGGTTCCTCCCAACCCTACACCAATCCCAATTAGGCACTCCCCTTCCCAGGTCTGTAACCAGAGCTGCAGACCCTAAAGCGGAAGGCAGAGGGCCACACCCTCTCCAGGAGAGGCAGGGTTAAGATCCTTAGCAGCCTCTGTCCCAGGAGTCTGTGTTGCGCACCCTGAAAGCAGAATGTGCTCGCTCGCGTGCTCCTCCGAAATCCTCTTAGTGACTGCCTCCATCGCCGCCTGCTGGATGCTCCTGAGACTAACTAGCACTTTCCCTGGAGACTGGCCAGACAGCGAAAGAACATGGGTGGGTGTTCTCCCGCCTTCCTTTCTTTTGCAGAGCTCGGTTTTCACACCGAGACTGTGGGAATCTGTCACTGGGGCGGCTCAGCTCTCAACTTAAGGACAAAAAGGCGAGCCCCCGACCTGAGAGTTTAATGTAGCACCTATCATCAGAGAAAGGACTCTGCCAGTCTGACAGCTACCAGATTTTTGTGCGCACAGCCTCAAGTTACAGGAACAGTCGGTGACATGGAAACAGCCCCAGGGCAGAGATAAACAGGGCTCCGTATTTTCCTTTAGGAGATTTGGGAACCCAGTCCTTCTGTTATCAGTTATTAAAAACTAATCGGTATCTTGGCTGTGGCTGTGTTTATGAATCTAAATTCAAGAACCAACCACAGAGGGACCGGAAGTCTGAGGGAAGCCACAGCTGTGGACAACAGTCAGCTGACAGAACCCAGCAGAGTCCAAGGGAGCAAAAGAGCCCACAGCTGGGGTGTGCATAGAAGGGGATAGAGCATGTGTTCCAAGAGGCTTGCTTTCAAGGGACAACATCTACACATGGGAGCCCAAAGCTAGACCTTCAGCTGTCCACATCTCTAGATGCTGGATCTGACCCAGGCTTCCGACATGTGTTTGTATATGACAGGATGGCTCAAATGACCTTTCAGGTTACCCTGGGATATATGACCTGTAGTATAACCTTCACAAGGACAATGTCCTACCAAAAACACTGTCCCACCTGTATTTACATCTGTAAATGCAGAAAGTACGTTTTGGGATTAAGTCACCCTTTACGAGGACTATGGGGCATGAAGGCAGCCTATCCCCTCAACCACATGGGAGGTGTGCAGCAGTGAAGGTGCAGGGGACGAGCAGAGACCATCTTATCCTGGGACATTAGAGAAGCCACATGCTCTGCAGGTCTCTGTGAGGATGCAAGCAAAGAGACCGTGCCACTGAGGCTTTCGCTGCAGTTTGGTGGGAACTAGAGGCAGATGATTTGCAAGTATGAATGAAGCACATCCGCATATTTTCATGTGCTGTGGGAACTAGAGAAGGGGCGTGGAAGAAAGGAGAAGGAATCCATGCTGTCCCAGGAGGGCCTGGGAAGGAAGCCAGAGCCCTGGAGCCCTTCAGAGGACAGAATATCCCTGCAGACAGGGATAAGAGTGAGGAGAGCAAATCTTCAGGGTCCCCAGAGTCTAAGAGATTCATCCCATTGAATGAGAGAGGTCTCTGAAAGGCAACGGGGAAAGGTGGGGATTGGGGTCATAGAGATATCTGAAGCTAGGAGTCACAGCCAGTGTTGTCCTGGAGAATTTAATCCCAGTGTTGATCACTG
>JADRCD010205484.1:0-44500 GCA_019843815.1 Montemys delectorum | reverse complement strand
AGAAGAAGAAGAAGAAGAAGAAGAAGAAGAAGAAGAAGAAGAAGAAGAAGAAGAAGAAGAAGAAGGAGACAAGACATAAAAGTAGGAGGAGGAATAAGTTGGAAAAGAAAGGAGGGAGTGGGAGGGAACAAGAGAAGGGAATGGGGTACATGTCAAATACATTAGGTGCATGTATAATATGTCATAATGAAATCCATTCATCTACATTTATACTTAATATAATATAAACAAGTAATAAATAAATAAATAAACAAATAAATAAAGTGCCACTCAACAGTCTAGACTAAAAATGAAGACTAAAGGTACCTGAAGTGAAAGTGGTAGGCCACCTGTGGTTACAAGAGGCAAGTATCTGGTAGCCAAGTGGCCACTTTGCTGTTTCGCACTAACTTTGTGGTCTATATCTCTGCCTAGGCTTAGACCCTAGGATCACACAGCCTCAAGATGCTAGACCATGGAGGACTAGGCACTGCCAGGGTTGGGGACCAAGCCTATGTTGTTCCACATCTCTTTCCCTTGGCTGCTAGCCTGGGAAGCCATGGACCCCCACAAACAAGTGTTCCGTGTGTGAGGGAGCCGAGAGAGATAATAGAAATGAGTCTCTGAGAATACCTGAATGTTTCTCCATAAGAAATGAGCCAAGGAAAACTAGCTAAGAAGATGGACATGGCTGGATAGCATCAGGAAAAAGTTCTGTGGCATCATCACCAGATGAAGGGAGAAGGGAAAAGAAGCTAGGAAAGCCAGATGTTAGGTGAGGACCTGAGGCTTTGGCTTGGCCTCAGAAATGAAAGACAATTCAATTAAGTTAACATTGTTCCTAGGGCAACATTGTTTTATTTATCAAAATTTCAAACAATAGCCAGCTATAGTGAATCACACCTATGTACTGGTTAGGCTTGTGGCTTGTAGTTGGTGGTTTGTATTTTGTTTTTGTCAATTTGACACAAGTTCAAGTCATCTGGAAGAAGGAACCTCAACTAAGGAAAAGCCTCCAGGAGATTGGCCTGAGGGTCAGTCTGTAATTAATTTTCTTAATTACTGATTGACATGGGAGGGTCCAGACTATTGTAGGCTTTGTCACCTCTGAGCCACAATCTTTGGTTGTATAAAAAAAAAAAAAAAAAAAAAAACAAATTGAGCAGGCCGTGGAGAGCAAGCCAAAAGGCAGTACCCCTCTATGGCTTGTTCTTCCATTCTTGCCTCCAGGTTCCTGTCTGGCTTGAGTTCTTGCTCTGACTTCTTTCCGTGATGGACTATTACTTCAAGATACATACACGTGCACATACGCATATACATATACATGTGGTTTGAATATGCTTGACCCAGGGAGTGGCAATATTAGGAGGTGTGGTCTTTTTGGAGGAAGTATGTCACTGTGGGGGTGAACAATGAGACTCTCCTCCTAACCACATGGGAGCCAGTCTTCTCTTAGAAGCCTTCACATGAAGATGTAGAACTCTCAGCTCCTCTTGCATCATGCCTGCCTGGATGCTGCCCTGCTCCCACCTTGGTGATAATGGACTGACCCTCTGAACCTGTAAGCCAGCCCCAATTAAATGTTGTCCTTATAAGAGTTGCCTTGGCCATGTTTTCTGTTCACAGCAGTAAAACCATAACTACAATGTGTGTGTGTGTGTGTGTGTGTGTGTGTGTGTGTGTGTGTGTGTGTAGCCCTTTCCTCAGCTCTATACAACTAGCATAACCTGTAATTGAGAGGTGGAGGCAGGAGGATCTTTGCAAGCTCAAAGCCAATGTCTTAGTTACTTCTCTATTGCTGTGAGGAAGCACTACAACCAAGGCAACTTATAAAATAAAGCCTTCAACTGGGAGCTTGCTTACAGTTTCAGAGGGTTAGTCCATAATCATCATGGTGGAGGGCAGGCAGGCAGGCAGGCACGGTGCTAGAGAAGAAACAGAGTGCCCATTGGAATGTCAAAGGCTTTTGAACCCTCAAAACCTATCCACAGTGACGTACTTCCTTTAATATGATATCCATTATGTCAGTGTTTCCTTACCAAATAGTCCCACTAAAATAGAGACAAAGCATTCAAATATATGAGCTTATGGGGAACAGTCTCACTCAAAAGAAAAGAAAAGAAAAAGGAAAGAGATAAAAATGTTCAGGAGGTTACTTGTGCTCCTTATGGTGGGACACACCTGTATTTCCAGTATTTGAGAGATGGAGGGAGAAAGATCAGGAATGCAAGGTTATTCCTGTCCACATAGCCAGTTTGAAGTCAACCTGGGCTACATGAGACTCTGTTTCAAAACAAACAAACAAACAAATTTGTGATGAATACATTTCACCCAAGTATTCTACTTTAGGAATTTACCTTATGACAAAACAGACACGACACATATGCAAATAGTCATTGAAGCAAATGAGAAAAACTGTCTCAATATTCTTTTTTGTAAAAAGCTATAATAAATTATTATGGACACCCAGCATAGAGCTGTTCAAACAGCAAGATGATCTCTATACATCAACAGGGAAAGATGTCTAAATTGGCCATCGCATCTGAGAAGCCACAGAGTGATATATACAACTACATTTGGGGATAAAAATATATGTATGTATATTCATTTAAGAATAACTCAAAAAGAATATACCAAATCCATTAGTAGCTATTTTGAGAATTATATATTATTTAAATCTCTTTTTAGAAAGTGTCTATTTTCACTCCAGTTGTCAAGAAAAGTATGTATCTTTGGTTTTTTAACCAACTGTTCTAGAGAATAACTCAAGACATGTTCAGGCTTGGGGAAGAGACTGAGTATGGGCTCCAAGCACCTTAGAGTGTGTTGTGTGAGTAAGGCAGCAGGTGTTTTGTTTCAGTTGACTTTGAGAAACTTTTGAAACAACCCCAGGTTTCCTACTTGAGAAAAGAGAAAAACAAGCCCAAAAAGCTCTTTGCAAACCATTGTTCAGCTTCATTAAGATCTAGTAAAGTCTTGGGCCCTGCAAGAGTCCTGGACCCTGAAACTAGGGGGAAGATACATAGATAGGAGAAGCATAGATGGGCCACTCAAGAGAGTGGGCAGAACTGGGAGAGGAGGCAGAACTGGGTAGGGCAAGGGCAGGGTTGTGCTGGAGCCAGGGCTGTTTTCTGGAGGGATAAGTAGAAGAGGGAGGGGCCAGAATGGCTAGCAGCAAAAAGAACCTGGCTTTGCACCTCGGACCCCCTGTATTATCCCTGTGTGGACTTTCACTGCTCTGGAATTTCTTCTCATTCCCTTTTCCCACCTTTTTTGAATCTCCCACTTTTGCTCCCTCCTATTGAAGGAAGCATGAGTGATCTTCCACATTCTTTCCACATCAGCCATCTTCCTGAAACAAGTGACAAGGGTCTATGATCAGTTTTAATGACTTGTCTTGTTTTTAATAAATCATAAGGGAATCCACATGGGGTGATTTGAAAGAAAATGGCCCCCATAGTCCCATAAAGAATGGCCCTATTAAGAGCTGGGGCCTTGGTGTAATAGGTGTGGCCTTGTTGGAGGATGTACATCACTAGGGAGCAGGCTTTGAGGTCTCACATGCTCAAGCCACCCCAAGTCTGGCAGTCTCTTCCTGCTGCCTTTGGATCCAGAAGTAGAACTCTAGGAACCTCTGCAACACCATGTCTGCCTGCGAGCCACCATGCTTCCTGTCATGACAATAATGAACCCCTGAAACTGTGAGCCAGCTCCAATTAAATGTTTTCTGTTGTAAGAGTTGCTGAGATCAAGGTGTCTCTTCACAGCAATAAAACTCTAAAGGTATTTTCTGTCAGGGACTGATTTCGTGAGGTAAACCTGAATCAGTATCACACTGTGTATAAACACATAGAAGCCTGCTTCCGTATGCAAGGCATCCCATAAGCTACTCATGAAACTGATTTCTTAGCTTGTAGAGGATGGGAAGAATTAGTAAATGTCACTAGTACCCAAGATTATTGAGACTTATCCTTCGTCCTGTAAAGTTAAATTTAAGTGATTGGGAATGTGGTTCAGTTGATAGAGTTACCTAGACTGGACAAACCTTGGCTTCTGTCCCCTGTACCTTATAAACCAAATATAGTGGCTCATACCTGTAATCCAGCACTCTGGTAGGAGGAAGGGAGAGAATCGGAACTCCAAAAGCAGTCTTGCCTATAAAGAGTTCCCAACCCTTGAGCTACATGAGACACTGCTTCGGAAAAAAATTCAAAAATACATATTTAATGAGAGGATGTTGTTGCATTTCATGTAAAATTTTGCATCAAATGTAATCATTAGAACACAGGTGGCGATGTTCTGTTTCTAAATAGAGTTAGCAATAGTCACCAAAAATGGCTTATTACATTCTTTTGTTAATAAGTGAAAATAATAACTATCATCATACAGATTTAATTTGCACAGACATTGCAAATGCCTCTAAGTTATTGCAGGGTATTCACTAGGAAGGAAGTAGGCACAATATTTTTTAATTTATAATAAAATCCTATCCCATGTGCTTTTCAAAAAATATGATTGCGTGTGAGTATTTTAAACGATCCTTTTTAGGAATCCTCCTCAGCGTTTTCTGCCCTCCAAAAAAGATAAATAAATAAAAAATCAATTAGACTAGATCCAGCACTAATTGGTTGCCAAGACTCATTTATGTAAAGATCACTTTGGAGTTGTAGATGTTCATGAGAAGACTAATTGCTAAGAGGTTTAAATTATGATTATTATGATTTAATTGTTCATAACAATTTCCCTTTAGAATTATTTTTCCAAGTCATTTATTTCACTTTACCAAATGACCTTTTAAGAAATTCTATAATCAGCATACTTTGTCAAGCCAAAATAGAAAATGCAAAGATATGTAGCTGCATAGGCACAGCCATGTTTCACCTGTCCCTCCTCCTCCTCTCCTTCCTCCTCCTCACCTGCTCCTCCTCCTCCACTTCTCCTAGCTCCACCTTCCCTCTTCCTTTCTTGTTTTATTTTCTCCTCAATCATTCTCCTCTTCCCTCTATTTCTTTTCATCCCTCCATACTCCCTGCCCTTGCCCCAAAGCCATTCATTTTACTAAAACAATTAAAAAAGAAAGATGTAAATAAAAAAATTAAAATGAATATCTGCCTTACTTCCCTCCTCATTTAGGCCTATGTGAGAAATGAACATGTTTTAAAATGATATTGACAGCAGCTGCAAGGTACAGACACAACTCAGTGCAGCTGCCAGCAGCCTGACTTCTCGCTTTACTCTAATGGACATGACTTAGTAAAGCTGGTGTCTTGACTTGGCTGCTGATAAGTAGGGACAAAGCAGCCATGTTTAGTAGGACGGTTAAGAAAAGGAGGGGTACTCAAGAAAGGTGTAAGACATGCCCAAGAGAGTGGGTGTCGCTCTCTCTAAGGACAGTCTTTACAGTAGCCATGTATCCTGTTTCTGATGGGTTCTGACCATTCTATCTGACAACATGGTTATGAGCCTATGAAAACAATGGTGGGAAGGTTTGATAATCAAGATGATAGGGTGTTTCTCCTTTGGTTGCTTTTGTAAGGATATTTTGTCATAGCAAGAAAAAAAATGATCAAGACATCTATCACTTTAAGGATTTTTAAAGATTATTTTAGGATGTGTGTGATGGATGGAAGGAACACAGTCATGCCTCAATTCATGTTTGGAGGTGAGAGAACAATTCTGAAGTTTGTTCTTCCCTTCCATCTTTACATGGATGCCAGGAATTGAACTCAGATCATCAGGTTTTACAGCAAGCCCCTTTAGCCACTGAGCAATTTTGTTGGCCTCTCTCTTTATATTTCTTTTGCACATGTCTTTATTTTCTCTCAAGCACAGCATTTTTGTCTTTCGGCCCCCTCATTGTCAATCTTTAGGAGTCCTAAAAGCTGTTCCTTTCTGTAAAGGACAATATAACATTTCCTTTCTATACACAGGCTGCTACCAAATGTGTCAATCATCAAAACATGGAATCGATATAAAAATATAGCCTTGTCTGAGTTTTCAATCCTAGTGTTAGATAGCTAAGCCAGGCTTTATAGTAGGCTCAGAAGTCAGTGCACATGGACTCTTCATAAGCAGCCATAGGCTCTGCCTCCTGTTTCTCTGGTGAGACATTAATTTTAAGAAAGAGAAGTTCATAGCTACCCCAACCACTAGAATTTAAAATGTTACATAAAAGGGAAGAGGTGGAGGCGAGGGGAGAGCCAGGGATTTGTTGAGACCCTCTGGGGGGAGTTACTGCCACCTCTGATCCAGCATGAAGACTTGATATTCTAAATTGCCTAAAATATGATGTATTATTGTCTTCTCTAAAGAGAGAGGGAGGCCACTTATCACGACATGAATATAGCTGACTACATGTTACAGAAATGGGTGGAATAATCATCCTATGATGGAGTAATGTGCTTATGTGCCTTGGAAGCTCCTCCTTCAGTTCAATTCAGTTGCTTACAGACCTCCAGTGCTTAGAAAAGCTATCGAAATCAAACACACACACACACATGCACACATGCATAGCTTTTTTTTCCTTTTCCCTAGTTCTGTTTTTTTGAATCCTAAGCCTGTTTGTTCTTAGGCTGGGTGCTCTCACTCTTTGCCTGAAGTATCCTCACCCCTATCCCCAACCCCACAAAGATGTTGCTTACAGACTTATCTCTAACTCAAAAAAATGTGACTTTCTTCTGCTTCTGCATCTCTGTCTTCCCAACTACTGGGATTTACATCTTACTTCCTGCTGTTTTTCCTCTCAAACTGATATAAGATGACCCCAAGCTTCCTTCTAAGTCTGTTTTTAAATTCATATATATATATATATATATATATATATATATATATATATAAATAAATCTAAAAATCCCCCAAAGGGAACCTTGATTCCTTGATAACACTAGAAAGATCCTGAGAAATGGAACAAAGGGGAAATGGAACAGAATCTATCTACAGATGATCAAAGGCAGCATTCTCCAGTGACCAAAGTTGAGTGTATATAAATATAACTGTAAAATCAGCAATAGTGTCAAACTTACCTATGCAACAGAAACCAAGGGAAAAGTTTGTCAGGATTCTTGTTCTTATTGTTTGTCTGAGACAGGGTCTTGCTATGTAGCCAGGGTGGCTTAGAAGTCTTGATCCTCCTGCCTCTATCTCCCAGGTGTTGAGAATATAGGCATCGAGCCTAGCCTAGCATAGAATTCTCTTTTAAATCGAGTTTTATCTTGATAGCTGGCCTATAAGAGATAGGTGGTCGTGTGGGCTGGGGAGATGGCTCAGTGGTTAAGAGCATTTCCTGCTCTTAGCACAGCACTGGGGTTCTTCTACCCCCACCCAGGTCAGTAACTCACAACTGCTGATAACTCACTCCAGTTGTGGTCTATCCAACACTTCCTTTTGACTTCTGTGGTCACCAGTATTCAGACCTGGTCTTACAGAGTATGTGTTCTACTTTGATTTCTGTAATAAACATCATAGCCAAAGCAGCTTCAGGAAGAAAGGGTTTTTCTTGTTGTTGGTTTGGTTTGGTTTTAATCACACAGGTTTATAATTCATCACTTAGGAGAGCCAACCTAGGACTTAGGGCAGTGCTTCAAGTGGAAATCTCTGAGGAATGCTGCTTACTACGTTGCTCTCCGGATCGCATTCAGCTACCTTTCTTATATATCCCAAGCCTATCTACCTAGGGATGATACTGCCCGCAGTGGGTTGGACCCTCCTTCATCAATTAGTAATCAAGAAAATGCCCTACTGATATGCCCACAAGCCAATCTGTGGCAAGCAATTCCTCAATTAAAGTTAACTCTTCTTAGGTGGGTCAAGTTGACAGCTAAGGCTGTGACATTCCATCCCTGGTCAACTTTGGCATGCAAACATGTCACTTTAAACTATAATGTTTCCTTTCTTATCTGCATCCAATCTCTCATGTTAGTATCATAATATAAAATGCAGTCTAACTTTACAAGTCCCACAATCTTTAAAATGCTTAACACTTTAAGAGTCCAAACTCTCTTTTGAAGTCTAAAAGGGATTTCTTATTTCTTATTAAAGAATACATTTTTATTCCAAGACAAGACAGAGAAGAAAGGGCTCAGTTACAATAAAAATCAAGCGAAAACAAAAACAAGAACGTTGAAGTATAAAAGACTCAGAGTCCAATACCTGAGGCTTGCCTGCGATCTGGCTGTGAAAAACCTGGACACACCTTCAGTCTCTCTAACTCTGTCATCCACAGCACACACACCCTCTCTCACACAGGCCGATCCATAGTCCTGGCTTCTCCAATATCCTTAAGTCTCCATTGGTCTGCTTTCACCAAAGGCCTCTCCCTTGAGACCCTGACCCTGCTGCACAGGGCCAAACCTTAGCTTCTCTCCATAACCTCTTCAGTATTGCAGCTTTCATGTCACCAAAACAAGTGCCATGTGGGCTCTTACGTGTTACCAAGTTCAGCTGCCAGCTTGAGATGCAGCCTCGGTTCCCTCTGGATGACAGCTTCTGTGAGCTGACCCTGAGCAAATCCTGCACCATGCTGTCATCGTACTCACAGCTGACTTTGCAGACACAGTTAATAAACATCCGTTTTCCCAGTTTCAGTTCTGCAGATTCTTAATCAAAAATATCAAACTGCCCCCATAGAGTCCTTGCTTCCCTCCGGAGCTTCACAGGCCAGGCCTTCACTGTCTGCGTTTCTTTCAGTGTTCTCATCTTCAAAGTTTCCACTGAACAGCCCATTAAGCTCTGAGCACTCGATGGCTTTTCCAACCCAAAGCTCCCAAATCCCTCCACAATCCTACCAAGGACAACATGGCTACTCATCTATCCGAGACAGCAGGTCACTGTTGAAATGTAACTGCAGGAGCCGGAAGATAACTCAGTCAAGTGATTATCTGAATTCAATCCCAAGCACCCAGTAAAAGCTGATTGAAATAGTATGCATTTGTGATCCCAGTGGTGAGGAGGTAGAGAGAGGAGGAGCATGCTCAGAGCTCCCTGGCAGCCTGTGTAGCTGAAACAGGAAAATCCAAGCCAGTAAAAGACCCCATTTCAGAAAATAAAGTGGAAGACCAGTAAGAGGCTCAGAAGATGAAGCTTAGAGGTTATACCCAGAGAGAAGCCATGAGGAGATGGCCATGCCAGTTTGCTCTAAGCATGTACTGACAGTGTGTCACACAAACCCCTATTAATATGAAAAACAATACAAATCAATTAGAAATGGAAAACACTTTGGCTGAGGAGAGAACTCAGTCAGTAATTACAAGTACTTGAAGTACTTGCAAGCATGAGAACCTGACTGTGATGATTAGAACCCATGTTTAAAAGCCATGTGTAGTGGCACTTTCGATCCCAGCACTGGGTAGACAGACAGACAGACAGATCCAGGGGAACTCACTGGCTAGCCAGTCTACCCTATCAGGGAAATTATAAACTTGTTTCAAAAAACAAGGGAGACAGCATCTTGAGGACCCCCTGAAGTTCACATGGGGTCTCCATACAAACATGCACACAAGTGTTCACACCAGACATGTACACATGTGTATACAACATGCAAACTATGCTTAAGATATTAAATCTTCCCAACATGATATTAAGACTTATTCTTGTCATTACTTTACACCAAGTCAATCTTTGACCTCTACCCCTCTTCAGCTTCCAGTCCTTTAAACTTTGAGTTTAGGTGCACCATTCCAGCCTCAGATGACTTATGGATGATCTTACAAAAGTGTCCCTTAAGGTTTTCATGGTATGAGATAATTTTACATTTAAAAGGGTGTCATAGTTTGAATAGGAATATCGCCCAATCCCCAATAGACTCATGTGCTTGAATGCTCAGCCATAGGGAGTGGCATCATTAGGAAGTACAGCCCCATTGGAGGAGGTGTGGCCTTGTTAGAGGAAGTATGTTACTGTGGAGGCGAGGCTTTGAGGTCTTAAATGCTCAAGATACACCCAGTGTGAAACACATCCAAGAGCAAGATGTAGATGTCTCAGCTCTTTCTCAAGCACTACATCTGCCTGGATGCTACCAGGCTTCCCACCATGAGGATACTAGACTGAACCTCTGAAGCTGTATGCCAGTCGCAATTCACTGCTATCCTTTATAGAATAGAATTAAAACCCTAACCAAGACAAAGGGTTTTAAATTTTTAGATCAATGCATTATTTGAGGTCATATTACAAAATTTATTTAGTATAATCATTTAAAATACCTACTCTATGTATAAAAAGTTTGACTTTGCCTCATTTTTATGTGACATATTCTGTTTGATTTACTTTAATTATGTAAGGCAAAAAGAATCATTTAGTAATAAATTTCAAAACAATATTGAATGTGATGTGATATAAGTATAGATTAAAATTTAATTGTGTGTGATGTCATTGGGTTCTTGCTGGTTAAGTAACTAGTATTTAGAATTCCTGCATTCTGAAGCTAAAAAGATGTGCTTCATTTTATAATTGTTAAGTTCTTATGGCTCCTATTTTACAAGCTCTTTCCAAATAACACATTTTTATTTGATGAAAGCCAAGTATGACTGATACTGTATTTCTATCTGTTTCTGCTTATACGCATTTGAGACAGTTCTAGGAGCAGAGTAAGAAATTTTACATTTGACTTATAGATAGATCAGTTGAAAACTATCTTGGGTCAAATATGTAGTTTATCATTCGATTCTCAATGACATTGATTTCAACATTACATTCTATGTTGAATCAATGACTTCCTGTTCAGTTCTAATACATGGATAAGTAAAAGTTAAATCAAAAAGATTGTAGCCAGTGATGTTTGACAAAGTCACAATTATGCTTTCTGATGTCTCCACTGACAGGCTTATTCACTTGAGGGAGATACTTATCATAGTTGAGGCTGTACATTCTTGCTCATAGAAGCACACAGTAGGAACATGCTTGCCCACAGTAGTGCTGAGAAAAGGACTTGAAGTGCATTATCTCTGTCTCCACTTACATCCTGGGACATCCTACAAGACTTCTGGTGTTCAGAGAACACGGTGAAAAACAACGCCCTTGCTCAAAGCTAAAAACCCTTCAACCACACAGGCTATGTAGCTGAATGTGGGAGTCATAAAAACACCAGTAACAGCAGAAGGATCCTGAATACTAGACAATCAAAAATTAATTTAAAATCAAGTATATAATTAATCCGAGACAGTCCTGGCAGCGTTCAACCATACTGCAATACCGGACTCCACGGTAGCCTTGGTTCTGATCACACAGCTCCCAAGCTTTGCACTGTGCATGCTGACATAACACACATGGCAACCAACAGTACTCAGAGCAGCTCAGCTCAGATCTGAGACCCTTAAATGCTTTTACTGTAAATACAGCAAGGTTTCTGCTCTTCTAGGGACAACCATTTAATTACAGGAGGAAAAAGGATTTTTACTATTTTCCTACAATCATTCCCAGCATGTATAAGTACCAAATTAGTATATTTTGGATTTCTTTATCAGAATGTTTAAGCTTAAAAAAAAAAAAAAATGTTGCTTGAGGTTAGGGGTCAGCCAGATGCCTCAATGGGTAAAGATGCTTGCCTTAAGCTTGATGATTTAAGTTCAATGCCCAGAACCCACATAAAAGACAGAAAGAACTGACTCAGCCAAATTGTCCTCTGATCTCCTTACACAGAACATTGCCTCTCTCTCCTTCTCTCTCCCTCTCTCCTTCCCTCCCTTACTGCTCCCCACAAAATTTTTTTGAAATCTGAAGGCTTCTAGCAGAATACTGACTTCCAGGCAGCTAGGATGAGGGTCTTAAAGCCCACGCCCACAGTAACACACCTACTCTAACAAGGCCACACCTAGTCTAACAAGGCCACACCTACTCTAACAAGGCCACACCTACTCTAACAGGGCTACACCTTTTAATAGCACCACTCCCTTAACTGAGCATATACAAACCATCACACCTGGGGGGGAACACAACACATCTCTACTGACCCCAGATAAGAAACTCACAAGGGACCAAAGTATGAACACCACCAACGTCCAACTTGGTGAGCCAATGTCCAACTTGGTGAGCCAATGATCTTTATTTGTGCTACTTATAGGAATATGGGTAAGGGGTCACTTACAGGAGCAGAAATGGCTCAAAGACAGCTGCATCACCAAAGCCCACCCCAGCATGGGTGACAGCTCACAAAACTGGAAACCTGGAGCACACTGCACACTTGCAAGCATCCCAGCGGGTTGGAGAGTGTCCTTTCTAGGTACCTCAGTAGGCTTAAACCTCATTCAGGTAGCTGGTATGGTCTCAGAGTCTTTTGCAGCTCAGCTCCATAAACTTTTATTGCCTTTTCTGGCAGGGAGGGGGGGGCCCAGTGAATCTGGTCAGTTTGGGGGAACTTCCTAAAGCCATTATGAGCTGTTTTACTTTCCTGCTTAAGCAACTCCCCTGAGGGATAGAAGACTTCATCCTGGAGTCAAGGGGTGTTGGGGTGGGGGTGGGGGTGGGAAGCACTGTTACAGAACACCACTATGTGTTACATTTTTAAATGTGAAGCAATGTTCTCAGCATTGCTGATTATAGAACTAAAGTGTCAACTAACTCTAGAAATGAAGATGCTCTTTGGCTTTCAGTATCACTATTCAAACAAAATTTAATTCTTTACCTAAATGTAAGCAAACATGTTCATCTTGCTAGTATGCAAATGAGCTTTCATCTTTAATAAACGGTAAAAATGCATACATGCTAAAATGTTTTAAAATAAATTCTTTGTGATGTCTTGGAAACATTTGATCTGTGTATCTTTTTTATACCTACCTGCTTGGGGGTCCACACACGTTTCTCAGATGAAAAGTGTGGGAAGTGAGAAAAGCTAAAGAACCCACCAGCAGCAGGACTGCCTCAAGGTAGCTCAGGGCTGGAGGGACATTCCAGGAGCTGCCAGCACTGCTACAGAACTCTCAGTCTGTGACTCTTGGGAGTTCCCAGCAAGTTGCACCTCTAAGAATTCTCAGTGTTAAAGGCAGGCAGATTTCTGAGTTCGAGGACAGCCTGATCTACAAAGTGAGTTCCAGGACAGCCAGGGCTACACAGAGAAATCCTGTCTTGAAAAAGAAAGAAAGAAAGAAAGAAAGAAAGAAAGAAAGAAAGAAAGAAAGAAAGAAAGAAAGAGAAAAAGAAAAAGAAAAAAAAACAGAAAAAACAAACAGACCAACAGATAAAAAAATTCCCAGTGTTGAAATTCCTTCTAGGCTCTGCCCCATAGTTACCTGGCAACAGCTAGGTGTGCCTGACTCTCTATAAAAGGGGTTGCCTGCACCTTCCTCACTCTCTTGCTCTTGCTCTTACTCCCTTCCTTTTTTCCCTCTCTGCTCCTTCTTTCCCCATTCCCCTCTCCCTCTCCACATGTTCATGGCCAGCCTCTACTTCTCCCTTCTCCTCTCCCCTCCCCTTCCTTCCCTCCCCATGCCCTTCTCTGTTTCCACTACCCCCTCAACTACTCCCTTCCACATGCCCTAAATAAACTCTACTTCTATCTCCTATACTATATCATAATGTGGCTAGTCCCTCAGGGGGAAGGAATGCCTCAGCATGGGCCCACAGAGGCACCCCCTTCCCCTACATCATACACACCCCTACTAAACACATCCCCTGCCTTCTTTTTATTTTTATAAAACACAGCACTCAGTAATAGTGACAGTAACCATAACCACACTTGAAAATCAGCATTTCACGAGCCCATTCTTTGTCCATTGAATTCCCAGCCTCATGCCTTTATTATCTCTTTAACTGAAATACATCAGCCCCTGAGTTGTTCCATGGAAATCCTACCTATCCTTGTAACAAAAACTTTGCTGCTGCTCTGTCTAATGGGTCCTCTCTTTTCTCCAGAGCTTCCATTCTTTCAGCGCTGGGACAGTGAAGCGTGCAATCGCAGCACAAGCCATGGGCCGCTTTCCAAAGACAAGTCCAAGCACATAGGCTGTAATTGCTACTACTCTCCCTTCGATAAGTTGATAAACCTCCATTGTGAAAACTGTGTTGTATTAATCTCTAGATTAAGAGCCCAGAGCAAACATGGGTGTTTAATAAGCCTATGCTTGACTTTAATTGATTCATGAAGAATACTATTTACATACTCAACAAAGAGCTATTGCATGTGCCAGGGTGAACAAGACAGTGTAATCCCAGCCCTCAGTACTGTGACATTCAAGATGCTTTATTGAGTGTTTATCTGCCAAGCACTGTACTAAGTGCTTTGTGTTTATTAACTCATTTAAACCTCAAAGCAAATCTATATGATGGAGACTATAATTAGCTTAATTTTACATTGAGGAAGTCTAAATGGTCTTCTCGATTTCATGCAGCTAAGGAAGAAAGGAACCAGTACTTGTATTCAAGGCAGTCTGGCCCTAGAGCCGTTTTACACTAAACTCTAGCTGCAGAGATGAAGGGAGATGGGTATTGAGGAGCAATGAATCTTCATGGAAGAAAAACCCAGCCTGCTCTAACATGATGTGCAGAATGAGGATCTGGGAAGGGCAGGGTAGATTCTCAAGAAAATGGTTGCTAGGCTAACAATTGGAAGATAAGCTGGAGCTAAAAACAATAAATAAAAAGGGTGAAATAACTTTATAATGAGGGGGAGACCGTGCTTAGTGGCATAGGACTAGGAAATGTTTAAGGAACTAAAAGAATACAAGTGTGTTAAATTATACAGCCAAACAGAAACTCAGACCAGGGATTACATAAAGGGTATCTAAGGATGACTGGCATGTCATTACAGGTGCACAGACGAGAGAAACAAACCCAAAGAGGAGATAGAATACTGCAATAGTCCAGGCGAGTGGAGGAGCCTTACATTGTGGCATCGCCAATGTGAGCAGACTTAAGTGAGATTAAGAAAACACAGTTAAATTATCTAAGTGTTGAGGCAGAAGCTCCAATATCTGTCTCCCTGGAGGTTGCAACTAGAACGAGTGGAGGGTTAATTTAAGATGACCCCAGTGTGGTGAAGAAGTCTCACATGGTGGAGATCTTGAAAAGGAATCTGTGCATGCAAAAGGCCCTGCTAGGCTGATGGGCTTGACAAGTGTAAAGAGACTGTATTCAGTGTGGCTTGTTGATAGTTGAAGATGGAGACTGGGGAAGTGTAGGGAAGAAGGATGGAAACACAGTACATAAGTCTGCAGAGTTTGGTGGGCTAAGGCCAAGAGCAGAATTGCCCTACATCTGTAAGAGACACCCAGAAATACTAGACGAGAGAGAGACAAGCAAATTCCTGTGTAAGCATTGCTGTGGTGACTCTGTAGAGAATCAACTACAGAAGAGCAAGAATGCACAGGAAGATGTGCTGGGTGCTACTGAACTAGCTCAGGTAAGACATGCTGGTAGCTTAATGAGGGGAGTGGAGAAATGGAAAAGGAGTGGGCACATCTTAACGTTGGAGCTTGCTGATGGGTCATAGTTGGCAGTTAAGACAATGAGGGGGGCAACTAGGAAAATGGCTCTGTCAATAAAGTATTTGTTGTGCAAGCTCGAGGATCTGAATCCAATTCCCAGAGCCCACATCAAATCCAGGCATGCACTTGTAATCAGCACTGGAGTGCCAAAGGCAGTCAGATTCCAGGTTCACTAGTCAGCCATACCCAAAGTTAACCTCTCACCTACACACACACACATGTGCTCACACGTGTGCAAGTGATGAGAGAGAGAGAGAAAGAGAGAGAGAGAGAGAGAGAGAGAGAGAGAGAGAGAGAGAGAGAGAGGAGAATGGAGGATGGAGGGAGTTAGATATTGTCTGGAACAACAGCTGGCTGGAAGTTCTTCCTTCTTACTGATGGAAAGCATAGCTCAGTTAAGCGAATATCAGTAGCTGTATTTGATATGTTGAGTCCAAAGTGCTAACTAGACATTCAAATGGAGAATGGCACTGGTAATCACATAGAGCCCTTTTCACATGTTATGTTAGAGGTATACAAACACACCACCAGGCAGAAAAGTATTTTAGGTTACTTATAAATCAGAGGTCTACACACACACACACACACACACACACACACACACACACAGAGAGAGAGAGAGAGAGACAGACAGACAGACAGACAGAGAGACAGAGAGAGAGAGACAGAGACAGAGAGACAGAGACAGAGAGACAGAGACAGAGACAGAGAGACAGAGACAGAGACAGAGACAGAGAGAGAATGCAGAATTTGCAAAGGGAAAACTTAGAAACTGTTATGTACTTAACACTCCACTGAATGAATCAATGTGGATAAAATCTATGTCATCAGAACCAGCTGCATCATCCTGCCACCACAGACCTCTGACCTCTCAAGCATACATCTGGCTTTACCTCCATCCTAGTCTGAGCTAGTTAGGCATATGATGAACACATCTGTCCTGAATGCACAGACTTTCTCTTGTCCTTTTTCCTTAAACAGTTCAATGTGGTCATTATTTGCTTGGTATTTACCTTGCATCAGTGTCACTTGTAGAGATGATTGAAAACATATCTGAGGGAACATAACCAGCATACACACTTCTTTGAAGATATATAGAGGAGGATGGAGAGGAAGAGGAGGAGGAGGGCAGAAGGAAGAAGATAAGGAGATGGTTAGGACACAGAGTGTAGAAAAAAATGGTTCCTGTATGATGGGCAGCTAAAAAGTCAGGATAAGACCAGAGAAGCAGCCACACCTGTGGCACCCAGGAGGTTATGGGGACCTGGACAAAAGCAGTGTCACAGGTGTGGTAGAAGCTGAAACCTAAGGAATTAATGAAGCAGAAAAAATAGGGAAGAGGTGCTGACAGCTCCTTCATTAGGCTGTACTGTGATGAACAGAAGAGACAGGTCATGAAAGGTGATGGGAGGTACTGGCAAAGAGAGGAGGAAACTATAAGACCAGCACAAGGAATGAAAGTGGGAAAGATGCTTCACTCAGTCAGAGGACTCACTTATCTGCTGACACAGGAAGTCATGCTCATGACTACAATGCCACTAGGTTTGTAGTCCTGTGGACTTGATGGGGCAAAGGTGAATTATATCTGGTTTATGTTTATGTATTTTTCAATGAAATATCACTGAAGTAAGCTAAGTAAGGTGGGTAATTAAATAATGGCATTTAAAAAGAATAAGATATAGCATAGCCATTTAACACTCAAAACCTAGGAAATAAAGCAGGTGACTTTCCCTTAACAACCCCATTCGTTTGGAGGAAGGTAGGGAGTGGGTGGATACATTATCAAAAGAATGATAGAAGTCTGGTCTGGAAGCATTGGTCTGTAATCCTACTGCTAAGGAAGTTGATGCAGGAGGGTCACGAGTCCAAGGGCAATTTAGCAACACTTCCTTTACCTCAGACTAAAAGTAAAGTAGTATAGGGGTGCTAAGAATGTAACTCAGGGGCAAAATGGTTGCCTGTCATGTGCAAGGCAACCTCCAGCCCAGATCAAGGAAAGAGAGTAAGAAAGAATGGAGGGAGAGAGGGAGACCAGGGAACTCAAGCAAATGAGTAAGGAAAGGAGATAGTGGAGTGTGGGAATCAGATAAACTCCTAAGTGGATGCCTGTTGTTGATATGGGCAGTGCTATGTCAAGGACTGCAGTGACTCAGACCCATGAGAATAACAAAGTCTTCCCCAGATTAGTCTGGGGGTGGAGTTTCTTCCAGTCTGTTTGTGGATTTTGACAATGTGCAAAATTAGTAACCACAACTTCCTCCCCTTTATCCTCTTGGACATTTAAAGCCTGAGGCTGGCCCCCATCAGACTAAGGTAACTTCTCTTCCTTGTCTGTACAGAGTAAATGGGCTGAAATTACATAGAACCTGCATTCCATCAGACCAAGCCCAGCCCATGTGATACCAGCTTTTCTGTATATGTCTGTTGTTTCTTCAATGTCCTGTTTCCCCAATCCTGACTTGCCCCAGTCAGGCTTTCAGGGCTGAGACATACAGGACACAGCACAAGGGGTGTCTGTGGTGGGGACATGGAAAGAATGAAAGAAGAGATCAATAGATTTGAGATCTTCCTAGAACGTGTGGGTTACTATGGGTGAAATAGATGGGTCAGATGTTGTGTTTCAGGAGAATGTGTTTTTAAGCAAGATCTTTTCTACCCAAACATATAGCATGATTGATCATCCTAACTCTGATTTGGTCAGAAGAAGTCATCAGTTAGGATTTCCCAAATGTGGTGATATATATACCATGACAAGATGCCCTGGTGAGAACACATTAGATGACTGCAGCATCACCATGATATCTACTCTAAGTGGGATAATGGAGACTACTGAAAGACATGCAGCAAGTTGGGTCAGATGTCTTTGTCAAACAAAATCTGACCCAGGTAGATTTGGCCTCCAAATGAGTAGCGGGAAAAAAAAAAAAAAAAAAAAAGAGGTAATGATACAGTTTGAAGTTTGGGATTGCAAAGAGACCATAATTCAATAACACTCACTGTCCTACTGTCCTGGTCCTGGTGTGTGTGTGTGTGTGTGTGTGTGTGTGTGTGTGTGTGTGTGTTCATGTGCTTGTGTATATGCCTGTGTATGCATGTGAAGATCAGAGTTCAATGCATGCCTTCCTCACTCAGTTTCCACCTTATTCTTTGAGACAGTCTCCCATTATACAATTAGACTAGGCGTGGCATACAATTCCTAGGGTTCTTCCTATCTCTACCTCTCCAGTGCTATTTACAAGCCTGCATCCTCATGTCTGGTGTCTTTACATGGCTGATCTGAAATCAGGTTCTTATATTTATACTATAAGTCTTATCCACTTATCTGTCTCCCCAGCCATGTCCTTTAATTTCTTAAAACAAAGCAACCATCTCTCTCCTTTTCCTCCTTCAGGAGACTGCACATAACCTCCACTGCGAGAAACCAAGGCAGTGTTCTAACAATAAGCATCCTGTTAACATTATATTTCTCTGAACATTACACATGGTTTCTACGGCTTCCCCACCTTCCCCCACCCCCCAATCCCTGGAAAAAAAGCTGGTGCCTAAGTTTAACCCACGATCCATGAAAAAAAATGAATTCTTTGTAAATGTATGTGAACAAATATGCTATTGCTTCTGTGGGTGGAGAATCTTTTCCAACCACGTAGTAGGAAAAGTCAGTGGAGTGAACATTTGGGCTAGATGAAGGACAAGCAAGTTTGCTCCTGGTGATTCCTTAGGTTATCAGTCATCACCAACAAACCAACATAAATTTTACCAGTGTTTCCAGGACCTGATAAAGACTACCACTTCTCTTTATTCTACTTAACTGACTGAAATAAACATTTCTTATTAGAAAATTTTCTAGATCAAGATTTCTGAATCTCTAAAGACCAAAGTCTACAATGATGATTCATGAAAAATTAAAATTTGGGCTAGAGATGGCTCAGTGGTGAAGTTGCTGTTCTGCATATATGAGGGTACTGGGATCCATTTCCAGGACCAGAAAAAAGGGGTGGGTAGAAGAGCACATTTCAAGAATGTTATTGTTCTGAAAGTGTAGGAAAAATATATACTTAATTATGTCAGACCCATATGCTCATTAACATTGCAAATGAATTCTTGACAAAGCATTGTAGGTAAGAGCAAGTAGAGGCAGAAATATGTGCATACTTATGTCCAGCACTCTGAGCATTTGGTTGGAAGTAATGGAAGCAAAGAGAAGAAAAGAGTAGTATTCCCAATTTAAGACTCATAAAGCTCTACCCTGGAGAATCAATTTTAATTAGTTCTGAAAACAATGCTACCAGGTAAAGGAGATAGCTTAGTCAGTAGACACTTGCCTTCCAAGTATGAAGACCTGAGTTTGATACTAAGAATCCATGTTAAAATCAATGACAACAAAGTCCAAACATAGTGGGCATGCTTTTAATCCCAGCCAGGTTCCAGAGTGGTTGCTAGCCAGCTAGCCTAGTCTACTAGATGGGCACTAGGCCATTGGAAGACCTAGTCTCAAAAATTAAGATTGGACAGTAATCGAAGAAAGACACTCAATGCTTATCTCTGCATTGAGATCTCTCTCTCTCTCTCTCTCTCTCTCTCTCTCTCACCCCCACACATGCCCCCACATGCCCCCACATGCCCATACATACACCCCCTATGCATGCATGCATGCATGCACACACAGACAGAGATCATGAGAATTTTGAATAAGAAAATAACATTATATTTCTATAGCTTTTCCATACAGCTCAAGCCACTTCAAGCTGAGTTGTTAACTACATCAATGGCTGGAGGGTAATATCAAGTTAATTTGAATCTCTGTCCTAATTTTCACTGAATTCCAAGACCTGAACTCTACAGAATGAGCCAGACACTCAGACTCTGAACTTCATTATGCTCATATGGAAGTGGGGTAATAATAGTAACCCTATAAAGGCCCTGTGAGGATTAAATGAGAGAATATAGAAACCACACTGAGCAATGAGCAGTACTAAGTAGATGTTCGTCCTAAAGCCACCCCCTCCCAGCCTTCCAGCCTTCCAATGATCAAAGTGATCCGATCAGAAAGAAAAAGCCCCCCCAGGTAAACTTTTCCATTATTTCTTTGTACAGTTTAACAAACTTTTATACAATCCCTTGGTAGGCCCTAGGAGACAAAGATGAATAAGATAAAGCTTCAATGCTCAAGGATCTGCAGACTCATAAAGGAAGTGAAACCATGCCAGTCACCAGACCATCAAGGGAAGAGAAATGCAGAGCAGGGAGGGGCAGTCCCAGCTGGTGGTTATGGGAAGATAGTGCAGAATCTCTAAAGGATGACAGTGGGATGTGAGCAAGCCTGGAGGTGCAGATACTGATCTCCTGAGAGAAGAGGGAAACACAGTATAGTTCCAGAAGGGATGTGAATGCAGATTATTAAGGAATATGTTTACCCTATGGTGGGTGTGAATGGTTCCCCATAGCAGGGAGCAACCACTGATAGAGCTCAAGTCAAATTGCTATTTTTGACTAGATAATATGGTGGGTGGGTGGTGAAAGGGGAAGAGAGGGAAGGTCAGGAGAACCAGGAGATCTACAGAAGCCTCCATGTCCCTAACACCCATAGAATCCTGGGGAAATTGGAATGAAATGAAGAGCTCAAGAGGAAAAGCAGAGGCAGTGGGTGTGCAGAGACCCTGGGATTTCAACTGTATGTGGGCCTCTGAGATGAAAATATGGACCTGAAGTTCAGTCGCTTATTACAATGGATTCAAGGGACCAGAGTGTGACTGATGGTAATGCCCAGGACAAGGCTGAGCTCAGTTAGGAATCCGAGGTGTTTAGGAAAGCCACCTTAAGTGGGATTATAGGATCAAAGTGCAGAGCACAGTATGGAAGGAGAAAAGATGTGTCGGTATAGGGAAATAGCAGAGGCCAGGAAAAAACTAGCTGTGTGTGTGTGAGTACACACACACACACACACACACACACACACACACACATCACGGGAGGTCAAAGAGAAAGGTCAAATATATGTAGCAAAGTAAATAATAAAATCAAAACCCACTATATTCTTTCTATAGCCACTTAATAAAACACGATACAATACTTTGCTGGCTTCTTGTTGCTGAGTTTTGTTTTCTGAATTTTCTCTATTCTTTGTTATTTATCTACTGCAGGCAGAAAAACATTCCTGGAAAGAATGTTGCTCAGTTTTTCTGAGATGACTTCAAAGACACTGCTCAGTCTCTCCACTGTTTGTTTTGTAGTCCATTCTACTTAATGGCACAGATAGAATTCCCTGAAGCTCTAGAGCCTGCTACCAGAACCGTAAGGAGTCAGTGCTAACCTTTTCTTGGTCATTTGTGGTCCTTCTTGTGTACACTACAGTCTTGTTGTTCGTGTGCAGGGGTATTTTTCATCTATCCTCTGTCACCAGTCGGATCTTAAACACTTATACCTCAACTGGTTTGTTGACACTTGACACAATTCCTTCTACCCTAAGTCAGAAGCAAGAAGCTCTGCTGTGCCAATCCTCATTCACCCTCAGCAGAGGCTGATCTGGAAGGCTAGAAAGATGGCTCAATGGTTAAAAGCACTGCTTTTTCTTCCAGAGGATCTAGGTTCAGTTTCCAGCACCCATATGGCAGCTCAAAACCATCTGTAACTCCAGTTCCAGGGGACCCGATGCCTTTTTCATCTCCACAGGCACCAGGCATCACAGACACGGAAGTGAGCCAAACACGCATACCCATAAAAAAAATAATTTTTAAAAGTCTCATCTGGAGATCCTTTCCTATACGGTGTTCTCTGACTTTGTATGGCCTTTTGAGAGACAGACTTTAATGTCTATAGGTTTAGAGGCATGCAAATTTGGACTGCCAAGTCACCTTGGAAGCATCTCTGAACTTAGGTTTCTCATTGGTAAGTTAAATACATTTTATAGTTTTTGTGTGCTCAAATCAGTTGATCCTATCTCTACTACACATAAATAGCTAAGAAAATGACAGTCTGTACAATGAACAGAACTGAATGCTTGTGGGTTTGTCCACATGTGCACATCCACACAGAACTTTCCAACAAGGAAAACCTGGGCACATTCTGAAAAGATGAGCACTGACTACTGATTTAGGCTTGAGCATTGGCAAGTACAGATTGTTTCCATCATGGGAGAACTCAAGCATTTCACAAAATTGGAAGCTGATGTTGAGAACAAAGCTGAGACTTGGAAAATGCTATCAGTGAAAGTGATCTGAGTTCAGTCTCCAGGTCTCCAACTTTCAGGCCTTGGTTACACTGTTACAATATTTTGCCTGTTATACTGTTAAGTTGTTACACACCTTCATGAGGCACAGTGTCTTCTCCAGACTTTGTATGTTGCAGCTGGAGCTTGGTAGGTTTTTGTAGTTCTCTTTTCTTTCTAAATTCTCTTGCCCCTGGGGATCAGTTTTCCTTTTTGCTGCTTCCATTTCAACTGAAGGTTTTTCTCCAATGTGAGATGATTAGCAATTAGCCCTTCACACTTAGCCAGAGACTGGAAGGCTATTTATCTGTCTGCTTTTCACACTGGGAAGCAGGGCCTTTGAGGATTAGTGCCATGTTTTGCTTATGTCTTTGGGTGAAACACTCTTGCAAGCATGAATTATTTAGAACATGACTGAGTCTCCCCCATCCCCTTTATATCACGTTTGGAGCAAGGATGACATTAAAACCTAACAAAAAGGACTGAGTGAGTTCTAATATCTTATTCTGTGATCAATAGTTAAATGATTTTGTCATTAGTCGCACGATGATGAAGTTACATGGATAAAAACAAGCAGAATGAAGCAGATGAAAGGGGACATTAAGTGTCATCAAATATGTGAATGACTATTGGGTAAATAGCATTTAATATTATGTGAGTTTTCTTTATATCAGGCACTAGTCTGAAAATTCAACCCATAACTCTCCTAGCCCTATGAGGTAAATGCTATTATCTTTCCATTTTACAAGTGTGAAATTGAAAAGAAAAAAAAAGAAGAAGAAGAAGAAGAAGAAGAAGAAGAAGCATTTATGTTAATAATTGGTGGAATTTGAATCTAGGCTATTTGTAAAACAGTCATTTAACCATCTTGCATTTTGTACCTTAGAATTTACACCTGGGAGGAATGTGCTACAATTAGAATTTCCCAGAAGCAAACAACAGTGTCAAAGGAGTGCATATTTGCTGGATAGGGAGCTAGCTTAATCAGAGAAGTGCCTGCCTTAGAAGTAGGAAGACCAGAGAGAGATCTCCAGAACCCAAAAAAGCCATGCAAAATGTCGGGTACGGCAGAATACACTTGTAGTCCCAGCCCTGGAGAGAAGACAGGCAAGCCAATCCTCAGGGTTCCCTGGCCAGTCATCCTAGCCTATTTGCCCATGAGAGATCCTGTCTCAAAAAACAAGGTTGGTAGCACCTGAAAGATGACATCTAAAGTTCTCTGCTCATTATGTGCACACTCACATACAGAGACATACACACACACACACACACACACACACACACACACACACACACACACAAGTGAGGGACATATTTGTGATGGTCTAGACATTCAACCTTCAAACATGCTCGATATTCAAGACTCGTGGATGGAAGTTTTGTGTATATCTGTATGTCTCTCTCAGTAGCACGGAAAATTCCTGGAGGTATGGATGATGTAGTTTTCCAAGCTCTTTGGAAGGTATTGCATGCATGTAGTAATCACAAATATTTGTTGGCTGGTTTTGAAGTGCTTTCCACTGGCAAGTCTTTTAGAATTCAGTCGATGTGCTTGCCTCTGAAGTTGAGCATGAAGGCAACAGCTTCTAAAGCCCCTTCTAGGCCTCTGATTTGGAAGCAGACAAAAATAGACAGGAGCAAGCAGCAGCAGGCCCTGTGACCCTCTGTGGCACAGCTGGAGGGTGCTATGCCAGAATTTCTGATTTAAAAAAAAAAAAAAAAAAAAAGAGAGAGAGAGAGAAAGAGAGAGAGAGAGAGAGAGAGAGAGAGAGAGAAAGAAATGAAGGCCTGAGCAATTCTCCAAATGGTTTATTGATCACACGTCCCAGGTCTTCTAAACTCTGCCCTGGATATACAGGACATACCAAGTTGGCATTAGAAAGCTGGCTTCTCTCCTGGTCTTGAGGAGATAGCAGCTATCCAGAAAGCTGTCTAAATATTTCTGGACTATAATGTTCAAAGACAAGACAAGCGGCGCAATCAGGAGGACTTTATAAAACAATTGTCAGTAATAGGAAGACATCTGAAAGATTACGGCAGGGTTGAGAGTAAAGAATCTTAAATATTTGCTAGATTGTTTGAAATACTTCGAAATGATCATTTTGCTTTCAAACAATGGTCATTTGCTATTATAAATAGCACAACACAATTCTGAAACAAAAACTACTGGGGTCATTCGGCAATTGACTCTGTACTCAAATGCATTATTGTTCTATTTCTTAAGGCTAAATGCAAGAAAATATTTTTGAGTCATGAAAGGAAGAATATAGAGAAATGACAATAATCTTCTACAACGACTCTTGACAAGTTAAAAATAGTGCATTATACCTAACCCACAGCATAAATGTAAAATCGCAATGGGAAGAAAAAGATATGCCCTTGTTTCGAGACAAAAAAAAAACCAAAACAAACAAACAAACAAAAAAACCCATGAGATGAAACCATTCTGTGAAAGCACTGACAATCTCATCACAATGAAACACAACTGGGTTTGAATCATTCCCTCGCTGCCATTGAGGAAAACAGGCCCTAATGTCCAAATGAGCCATGTAAAATTAAAACCCATGCTGTTACTGGCTGTCTTCCTTTGGTCCCCAAAGCTACTCAGCCTGGCTGAAGATACCAACTTACTCTGCCTCCCTTCATGCCCACGTGCCCATGGAGGGTTCTTCCTGCTGGGAGTTCTGCACACTGTCAGCATACTGAGCAAGCTATCAGTTCAGAGCCTCACTCTCAAAGCCAGTCCTTGGCAGTCCTATGAGACCAATCCAGTTGCCAAAACCTGCATTTTTCTAGCCCTCTTCTGATTCCCTTCTTTGCTCCTCTTACAAATTCTCACAGTCAAGGCTGGAAGTGTAGTACAGTTGGGAGCACACTTTCCTAGCATGAGTAAATCCCTAAATGCCATCCTGTGCTGATTAAAATTTGTCAACTTGACACAAACTAAAGTCACCTGGGAGGAGGAAACCTCAACTGAGAAATTACCTTTATCATATTCGCCTGTACACAGTCTGTGGTATGTTTTCCTGATTTGTGGTTTGATGTTGGCACTTCAGGCCAGTATAGGCAGGGTCAACCATGGGCAGCCAGTTTTGAGTTATAGAGGAAAACAAGCTGAACAAGGTAGAAGCAGGATTCTGCTTCAGTTCCTGCTTCCAGGTAACTGCTTTGAGTTTCTTCTCTGACTTCCCCCAATGATAGTGTACAGCCTATAAATTGGAATAAATTCCTCCACAAATTGCTTTTTGGTTATGTTGTTTATCACAGCAAGAGAGAAATAAACTATGGTATATCCCTAGCACTGCATAAAACAGGTGCATGTCTGTGACCCTGGCATAGAGGAAGTAGGAGAATAGGAAGCTCAAGGTCATTTTTGGCTACTTGATGAGGTTGAACTCAGTCTGAGATTTATAAGATCCTGTTTTCAAAATTGGTTTAAAAAAAATAGCAACGGTAAGGGTCACGACCAACCTCTCAGGCCAGA
The DNA here is from genome assembly GCA_019843815.1 of Montemys delectorum. NCBI lineage: Eukaryota > Metazoa > Chordata > Mammalia > Rodentia > Muridae > Montemys > Montemys delectorum. Next base: position 18,423 of record JADRCD010205484.1, on the reverse strand, counting down.
GCTGCCGGTTGTGAAAGCTACATTGTTTTTGTAGAGAACGGCACAGAATTCTAACCAAACAGCTTAGATTTGAAATCCATAGTGGAGCTGTTTCTAAGCCAGTGATTTCATAATATTGACTACCCTGCAATAAGGCCAGGCCTGGTGGCACAAGCCTAACATCCCATCTGCTCTGGGAACTAAGGCACAGATATTGAAAGTTGTGTGTTCAAGGCCAGCCTGGTCTACTTCAATGAGACCCCTGTCTCAAAATAAAAAAGAACAGCAAGTATAGAGATGTAATTCAGTGGTGAAGTGCTTGCCTAACACGTACAATACTATGGGTTCCATCCCCAGTAATGCAAAAATAAGAATAAACAAATAAATAAATAACTCAAAGCAAGTAGTGGGAGCTAAAATTGCAGGATTGAAAATGTCAGGGGAAAGAAGAGAAACTAAAATATGCAGAATGTGCATTTAGTAATTATAGCTACAGAAAGAAAAACACTTGTTGGCTAAAAAAGGAGAGTGAGGGCCAGAGCAAGGGAGGGAGGGTGGGAGGGAGAAAAAGAGGAGGAGGAAGAGAAGGAGGAGGAGAGAGAAATAGACAGACAGACAGACAGACAGACAGACAGACAGACAGACAGACAGAGAAGAAGTAAACTACCAGCTAATAATGTTGTCCTGGGAATTCTATAACGTGCTTATGTTACTTACAGTCTAACCAGTCCCTCCGATGGCTCAGAAAATTGAGCAGTCAGGATCATAGTATCTTTTGTATTTTAAATGTCTTCTCTGCTTTAGATGAAAACTGTGTCAACATTACATGGTCATAATAACTAAAGAGAAAGGAAAAAAATAAGCGAGCCAAAATGACAAACAAAAATGTCCACAGCTGGCCTTCTTTTTAAAAATAAAAGCCCCAAGAAAAGAAAACAGAGGGCAAAATAAGTACACAAGGCTTCCAGTGAGTGCTGAAAATGGAAGGGACACAGCAAAGGTTATGATCCTGTGCTGAACAGAGATGAACACCCAGGCATCTGAAAGCTGCAAGCTCTGACTTGGCTTGTTCTGTCGACGTGTTTGTGCCTCATTACGAAGGCCCTTGGAGACTCTTCCCTCTCCCTTGAAATGTGGGAAGATGACAGGGTGGGAATGACCCAGTTATGAAGTTAGGAAGACTGCAATAGATACCAAACAGCAGGGCATCGTGGACATTGTGGGCATCTCAGGCATTATGGGCATCGCTCTGGGGGATTTTTCCCATTAGCCAAAGCGCCTTCCTCTTCCTTCATAGATACAGTCTTAGGTTATGGCCCCATCTCCTCATCACCCACTTTCAGAAACTTATTTTCCATAGATTCCCCCAGGGATAATGTAATATTAGTCCGAACTATTCCTTATGGCTATAAGGATTTTAAAATCAGAATAGTCATTATAACCCCAGGAGAACATGGTGTTTGGGAGCTTGCATGAAACCTTTTTTATCCATCTTGTTTTCTGAGGAAGCTTTTACTAATGTATGTGATTGTTAAGACAGTATCAAATATGTCTTAAGCTAGGTTGAGGAAGCTGTGTGGGTTCAAAATCCACCTGAATGTGGCTTGGGTAATTGTGTCATGTTAGCCATAAAACTATGAACTTCATAATGCTGAAGATAATGCTGTGGCCGCAGCTTGATTAGTATGAGTTGTTTCAGTATCTCTGTGAAGAATAGAAATTGCCAGAACTTTCTAACAAAGCATGATACTCTCCACATACAACTTCCAGCCTAGCATGTTAAGTCAACAATGAAACAGCTGGGCTTGGTCAGTCAAACTGGGTCCAAACTTCTATGGAGTCTGATCCTATGGTTTGTTCTTCTTACATGTCTAAACACAGTCAAACTTTAGATCAAAGCTCTCCATGTGACAATTCTCATAACAAAGCTTCAGGGGTAGCTATATTGAAATTTCCCTGCAAAGTACCCTGCTATAGCAAAATACCTGAGACCTGAGACCGTTATCATTCTATTGACTGGGAAACAGTGTTTCAGGGCTGGGGCCTACAGAGGAAGAATTTGTAATAAGCGTAAAGATAAATCTTGTTGATGGAGGATGCAAAGTACATGGGCCTTCTTCATAATGAGTTCTATCCATTAAGAAAAAAAAAAAAAAAGCTCAAAGTTAGGACCTAAACAGTTCTCAGGATTTGGGGGAAATTCTGCTTGGCAGCTGACTCCTAATAGAGTAACAAAGGATCACTAGGTTGTTTGCCCACTTTAACCCCAGCACACCAGATGACCAGGTTGCATTCTTCCTTCCACTGAAGAAAGCAGGCCTGCAGTACTGAACAATTCTGGTTTCCCCAATACTTACTCTAGGCTAGGCTTCCAACATAATGATTGGGGCACATTCCCTCCCTATGCCAAGAGATCCAGAGTGGCGGACATTGCAACACTTTACCACAGAAACCAAGAGGAATGCTCCTGCTTTCATCCATCTTATCTTGGTGAATCATCCCCCGAGCATTTCACTCAGAGGTCGAGGAAATGCCTTAGTCAGCCAAGTGCTTGGTGTTCAAACATGAGGACCTGACTTCAGTCCCTAAAACCCATGTCAAAAAAATAAATAAATAAGCTGAGGTGTGGTGATGTGTGCTTATATTCCCAGCATGCATTTCCTGTACTAGGGAGATCGTTCACTGACCAGCCATCTTAGTATATTTAGTGATTCACTAGGCTGATGAGAGACATTGTCTCAAAAAGAATCATAAACAAAACCAAAACCAAAACCCAAGATATAAGATCCTGAGAAACACACACACACACACACACACACACACACACACACACACACACACATCCAAAGACCATTCATGAAATGAAGGCTTTTGTTTCCCACTGATGGGGATTAGCAACTTGCCTCATGCCTAGGAGAATCAGGCAGGCAGAAAAGCATTTGGTACAAGGTGTCTGTGTGTGCTCTGTGATCCTTTTACTATGTCTTCTTTGTGCTCTGAGTTGTTCCCAGCTTTATTTTGTTATCCTTTTCCACACTGAAAGTTAAAAGCAAGTACAGACAGATGACACAACCTCCAGGTTTATATCAGAGCTCTGTGGTTTGTGTCAGGACCACACATGTTTCAGAACACACAGTAGATTCTAACCATCAGGTATAGAAAGCAACTGGTGTCATGACACCCATTCATGCACAGTCCTGGTGGGGCATCCTTACATTACCAGCATCCAACACAGGATGGTGGCAAACCTGGGCTTTTAAACTGCTCACAACAGGAGAGACATTCAGTAGGACAATTGCGAAGATCCTAAAAGACCACTCAATTCTATACCTGAAGCCTAGGAATTCAAAGCAAGCAGTGAATTCCAGTTTTAGGCTGCAGCAATAGTTGCTTGACTATCAGTTGAGCCTTATAATACTAATAGTTCTATGTCAGCTTGATAGGATCTAGAATTATCCAGGAGGCAAACGTCCTGGCATATTTATGAAGGACTACACAGATTAGGTTTACTGAGGTGGGAAGACCCACCCAAAACACGGGCTGCAGTATTCCAGAGTTCAGGGTCTTAGATTGAATTGAGGAAAAGGTGGGCTGGGAGCAGGCATTCATGACTTTCTGCTTCCTGATTATAGATACCACGGGACCACCTGCCTCAGGTTCCTCCCGTTATGTTATCTGGCCCATGATGGACTGTACCCTCAGAATGTGAGGCAGAATAAATCCTTCCTCCCTGCTCACGGTTTAAGTCCTCTTAACTCCATTGCTGAGCCCTTTCCTCCTCTCAGCTCCATAAGTGGTCAATGAGAGAAAAATTGTTTCCATTCACCTCCCAGTGACTGCCTCCCCCATAGGACAGCTAGATTCAAACTGGTTCCTTGTCCTCCCTCTCTCCACTACTGCTGAACCACACAGGTATGCCTGAGGGACTGACAGTCATTGCAAGGCTGCATGGAGCTCTCCTCTGCCATGCTCAACCTACTAGCTACAACTGGTTCCAGAAAAGGCACTCTAGGAACACCTTGACTCCCAATAAAGTTCCTGCCCACAAGCCTTCTAAGCTAGTTTGTGCCTCACCTATAAACAAGACAAAAAAAATGGCTTGTTTATCCCTGAAGGACATCTCCTTCCAGCTGGTGGCACATGCTGCTCTCTTCTCTTGGGACCCATGTATCATAAAATGCTTCTGTTAGTCTCTGTCACCCAACTGACACCTCAGACCATGGCTTCAGTCTTGCTCAGGACTCCCCTTCTGCCTGTCTTTGGTAGGAATCAACTAAATACAGGCTGGGCAATAAGTAAATTTCCTGTGATAGGAACACAAGCCCATGGATCAGATCAGAGACCCTATGTTATTCACCAGGACAAATGTTCCTATTGTTATTCTCTGACCATTATGGATCACCCACCTCCCAGAAGCACCATCAGATCCAAGAGTTGGAGCTACTTCAAGACCATGTTAAAGGAAAATACAATAATGTGCTCAGAACTGCAGTAAAAGCCACCAGCAAGTAGAGAGGGACTCACTCTAGCGCTGTTCTTGGGGAGAAGGGTAGTCTGTTACATGTTTCCCCTCTCTCTCTTTCTGTCATTGTCCCATCTCTCATTGACATATGTACTATAAAACTCCAAAAAAGGTCACATGTCATTTGTAGGGTTTTTGCTAAATTTTAATTTAATTCAGTTTAGCATGACTGTGTATGCATACATCCACAAGCCATGAGAGTCTGTGGATATCAGAGGGCAAATTCTCAGTGCTGGTTCTTTCCTTCTACTGGGGGTTGAAGCTTTACTTTTTTCAAAGTCTACTTTTAATGATAGTTCTTAAACACATTAACTTTCCTTCTAGCCCACCACCCACCAGTAGTAGAAAAGAAAGGGTATGGGGGGAAGTGGACCTGTTTAGAAATGGTTCTTTGGAGCAAACCCCATCTGTGTTGTCAGGAAATCAGCAGTTCAGTTCCCAGGTTAACAGCAGCTCAATCAGCTCACAAACACTTCACGGATATACCAGCAGTCTAGTGCAGTAGTGTCATGATAGCAACAGTGGTAGCCTGGCCTGGTAAGAACAGCCAGGCCTCAACCAAACTGGCGCATGTCAGCAGAAGGGATCGGGGGCAACAAGAATGTCAGGAAAACGTTCTCTGCTGTGCCTCTCTCAGCCAACCGCGGAACAGCAAAGTTGCAAGACCAACAAGCATTGCACAGTTACTTCTACCAGCGAATAAGCCAAACTCCTCTCCGTCTTATTGAGACCTATTTATACTTCCTCCCAACATCACGTGGCCTCCACCAGTCTTGTCTCAGCACCATGTCTTGTGTCAGCACAGGAATCTGTCTCAGCTGAGATCACTCTGACTCAATTGGCCTGACTCTGCAGAAGTGTCAAGAAGCCACCAGCACACCACCAGATTTTTTTTTTGGCAAGTTTCTTACTACGGAGTCCTGACAAATGGAGCTCAGCTATGCAGTGTAAGGCAGACCAATACAGGTATGTCATCAGTGAAGAATCTTTCATCGCATGTCCTTTCTCATGCTTGCTTTTGCAGAACATCCTTTCATCTGTGTCTGCTTCAGGGAAACATTGCTTTATGAGTCTGCTTTAGAAACACTCCCTCACGTGTTTGCTCCAGCAAAGCACTATCCAACACAACTGACTGTCCAAAGAACCCTTAAGCTTCCACTTCAGGGAGTTCCAAGGATTGAACTCAGGTCACCAGGCTCAGTCTTGGGTGCCTTTACTGGCTGTACCCTCTCACCAGCCCAAGGTCACATTTCATAAAGGGACAAGCTGATAGTGCGTATGTATCTGTTCTAAATGGATCTTGAAGCTGTCAAGTGCTTCTTTTATTGCAAGACTATGAACATAGTCCTATGGGAATTTTAAAATAACAGATCATTCCAAGCGTTTCCTTATATGATGCTAGTATGTGAAACCTTCCCCTTGAATTTCACCAGTCATGCTTCTGTGAAGACTACACTGTTAAACTTACTATTTTATAAGTGATTCACAGGCAGTGTCTACATAGAAATATCCCCATTCTCTTTTCCCTCAAATGTTTTGTAAAATACCTGAGCCCAGCAGAATATGCTGATATCAATGAGAATAGCCTCTGTGACTCATAATTTTTTGGAAGACCAAAAAAGGTCCTTAACTCTAAAGCCTTCTCTATGTGATGCACAGTGCCACAGAAACGTGATAGGTTTCTTTAAAGGCTTCAATGAAAGGACTGGCAAGAAAGAACACAACCTGTCCATTAGCTGCCGACGTGTTACTGTGGCCAAATATTTGACAAAACCAGCACAAGGTAGGAAGGGCTTACTTTGAATCACAGTCCCAGAATATAGTCCAACATGATGGGAGCCATGGAGGAAGAAACAGAAGGCAGGTAGTCACATTGTATCCGTGGTTGGGAAGCAAGAGATGGATGCTGCTACTCAGCCTGCTTTCTCCTTTTTGTTCAGAACTCCAGCCAATGGGATAATGCCACTCAGACACGAGGTGGGTCTTCCCTCCTCAGTCCAACGTGGGGTATGCCTCTTAGGCAACTGTGAATCTAGTAAAATTGGTTAACCATCACGAAAATAGAAAGAAGATGGAGTTAAACATTGATGTCATTTGCCTGGCAGTCTCACTGACAGCTCCCTGGAGCGTGACCTTCTGATTTTGAAACTAAAGCTATTTTCCTCCACTAGGTATTTATATTATAAAACACTAAAAACAAAGAAAAACTAAATGTGGCATATGACCACCTACCCTGTTAAAACTTAAAGGGGAATGTTTCCTATTTTCTCACTTGAAGACAGCCAACGGTAGCAAAGGAGAGAGAGGCTGTTATGGAATGTGGGGAAGTAACTCAGTGGTACATTAGCATGACGACCTGAGTTCAGAACCCCAGAAGCCATGTAAAAAGCAAACACAGTGGCACAGAGCTGTCCATAATCCAGGGAAGTACAGATAGGTAGATCTTAGGGAATTTCTGGACAGCCAAACTAGGCAAGTCTATGAGCTCCAGGTTCATGGAGAGACGCTGTGCCAAAAAATAAAGAGATCATAGGCTGTTAAGACAGAGCTCACTTGTCATCCAAGCCTTTTGATCCAAGTTTGATCCCTAGAACCCATGGATAGAAGGAGAGAACCAATATAGGCCTCTGTAGGCATGCTGTGGCACAGAAGCCCGCACACTCATCATGCAAGGGCACACATACACACATTAATCATTAATCACTCACACACTAATCATACATTAATCACACACACACACACACACACACACACACACCCCTTCTGGACATGTTGCCTATCCTTAGTCTAGCACATTTCCTCTTTCTTCTGATCACAGAATACAAAAATTCTTTTCTCAGTTGTCTCTCTGCATCCTGTCTTCCTTGTATCTGATGCCCATCACTAGAGTGGAGTGGGTGGCCTGGAATGCTCTTCTTGGGCAACTGACTGGCCTAGGAATGTATTCACATATCAAACAAAAGAATGAGATAAGCATGTCTCTGGAGGGAAAATACCCTAACCTCAAACTTTTCTTTGTGATGTGACTTTAGAAGTCTATTGAAGAACAGGCTGTTATTTTCACCTTTGTCTTGCTTGGAGCATGCTCAAGAATCAAACCACCAGATGGAAATACAGATGACCTCCTACTGACTGGCAGCTATGAGATCTTTGGTTCCAGCTCTGCCTGAATTCAGTTCTGTACCTTGGCTGCCTAATCATAGCCATTAATTAACTTCTTTGGTTCAGGCAATCTAGTTTGCACTTGTTTGTGATTGTGTTTGTGTGTGTGTGTGTGTGTGTGTGTGTGTGTGTATACAGATGCATATGACGGTCAGAATACAAATTCAGTTGTCATTCCTCAGGAGCTATCCACCTTGATTTTGACATGGTTTCTCAGTGGCCTTGAGTTTGCCAAGTAGACTAGGCTGACTGGCCTGCAAACACCTTATCTACAACTTTCCAGTGTTGACATTATAAGCATGTGCCACAAAGCCTGGCTTTTTAAAATATGGGTATCTTAGTTACTGTTTGTTTGTGTAAAGAGACACTGAGGCAACTCTTACAAAAGAAAGCATTTTGTTAGGGGCTGGCTTACAGTTTTAGAGGGTTTAGTCCATGATCATTGTGGTGTGAAACAGACAGGCATAATACTGAAGCAATATTGGAGAGATTTACATTTTAATCCACAGGCAACATGCAGGAAAAAAAGACACTGGACCTGCTATGGGACTTTGAAACCTCAAAGCCCATCCCCAGTCACACACTTCCTCTAACCAGGCCACACCTTCTAATCCTTCTTAAACAGTTCCACCCCCTGGTGACTTAGACATTCAAATATAAGAGCATATAGGGTCCGTTCTCATTCAAACCACCACAATGGTATGAGTTCTCATACTTGCACGGCAAGCACATTACCCACTGAGTCATCTCTCCAGCCTTCTAGACTGTACTTCTTAAGATGCAGCAACAAAACCTGATTACCACTCACTCTGCACCCTGAATTTACAAGGTGCTTCCCCTTAAATGTGACGTGAAAGTCACTGTCTTCTGGCTACATAGTAAAAGATACACACTCAAAATGATCAAGACTAACATCACACACAGCTATCGTCACTGGTCTGCCTCTGTTCTGTTTTAACTGTTCTGAAGCTCAGAGCAATCTTCCTAAAACCAAGGCCCAAGCTATGCTGAAAATCAATAAGGTGTGACTTTGCTTTTACAAATAGCATGAAATCTGTGTGATTATGAATAAATCTGAATATGATAGTGGTTTTTTTTTCTTGTTACTATGCCTAAATATGTGACAAGAAGCAACATAAGAAAAGGAGAGTTTACTTTGGTTCACTGTTCTCAGACACAGTCCATGATGAGGAAGGAGTGGTGGGAAGACATGGTGGCTGGAGTGTGAGGCAGAGAGAGATGAATACTGACACTCAGTTACCTTCTCATGTGATTCCATCCAGAATACCAGTCTAGGATGGTGCTGCTCACATTTAGGGTAGGTGGGTCTACCCTAAGTTCATTCATTCTAGAAATTCCCTTATAGATCCTTATAGACTCTAGTCTCAGATGAGTTCAGATGACATCAAGATATCAATGTGAACCACTGATGTCTAGTTACAATGAGTCCATGCCTCAACCTACTTACTCAACCTGCAAAATCACAGATGGGGGTCGAGGAGATAGCTTAGCAGACAAAGTACTTGCTAGCAATTATGAAGAACAGAGTTCAGATCCCCATTATCCATGTAAATGCAACAGGTTAGCAGCCTATCTGTAGTAAATGAGTAAACAAAAAGAGAGGATTCCTGAAGCAAACTGGCTAGGTAGGTAGATTAGCTAAATCAGTAATGTCTGGGTTCAAGTGAGAGACCCTGTATCAATATATAAGGAGAAAATAGATAAAAGAAGAATGCTCTTATCAGTCTTGGACTTCAATATGTATGTACAAATATGCATAAATGCACACACACACACACACACACACACACACACACACACACACCTGTGCACAGCCCACATATTTGCATGCAAAAAAAAAATCATGAATGGGTTTAAAAAGTTCTGAAGATGCAAACTGTAACCCGGAAGCCTGGCTCTGCCCTTGTCTTTCTTTTTTTCTTTCTTTCTTTCTTTCTTTCTTTCTTTCTTTCTTTCTTTCTTTCTAATTTCTCAGTTCCCAGAAGTAACCTTTATTTATTTATTGCCAGTGAGGATGTGTTTTGATCTCCCAGCTATAGACATAGTGTTCTAGACAATTCAGGCACACACTGTTTAGTAAAGGAGATTGCCTGGGCTGCCTTATGGTCTTTAGTGTGTCCATGACACACGTTTTCTTGGTGCCTGTGCATTTAGACTGTGTCATCTCCACTTTTGCATGTTTGTTCTGTCTGGTTTCTGCAACTCCAACTTTCTCTGGGAGAATAAAGAAAGTGGAGGGCCAGCCCTTCCCAAAGAACTTCTTTTGCTGTCTATATGCCAGTTCCTGCCTGGGCTATGTGAACTGGCCTCCAAACACTCACTTGTTCTAGTGCTTTGAAAATATGAGCAGTCCAGGAAGCCTGCTCTTTCTGCATGACCGCTTTGTGTCATCTGTTCCTTGGTGTGGCATTACAGGTCCCTCAAGATGGTGTATTTTGTTGCTGGAAACCAACCCACAGGTATTAATGCATCACTTCTCACAAAGAAAACAAGGTGCTCTCAACTTAATGGCTTAACATAACAAATGGAAGAAAACAGCTTAAGGAAAGAGTGGCTGCTGATAGTCTGTCAGCTGCTTTGACTGAACTATCATGGCAAGAAATTGCATGATAGTTTTTAAAAGTCACAGTTATCTGTGAAAAATGGCTCATGATGACGCTGAATGGAGACTTCACAAGACTGAAGATGTGCTCTGATTGTTTCATGGAGTCACCTAAACAATGCTGTGTGTGCTCACCTAAAGGCTAAGATCTTAAATTCCCTTTAAACAATCTTTAAGACTGTAATGAACGAAGAAAAGAATGTGGCTATAAGGATGAAAGACATTATTATTATTGAAGAGCTATATGGCTGTGAGGAAGGGGATATTCTTTGGATATCACCAGACACACTTATTTATTTATGTATTTATGTATTTATTTACTGTAAACAATGGCAGAAAAATTGTTATACCAATAGACATTTATTGAGAATCCTTCTTGAGTCATGAAAGTTGAGATAATATAATTCTGTACTACTATACATCATGAGTTAAGCAAATTGTTGTGAGTTTTATGAGAACCAGTCCAGTACAGGGAAAATGTTGTATACACCATATGTTTCTAGTCCCAAATGTGAACTTATAAAATCATCAGTGGAGCCAAGAAAATTGTATTCTCTCTGGTCAGCATGGTCTCCACATTGGTATCCCTGGGGCTCATTGACCAGCCAGCCTAAGCTAATCAGTCAGCTCTATGCCACTGAGAAGCTCCCCCACCCCTCTCAAATAAGGTGGGATCAAACAAGCATGCATTCCCTGGCCCCCATGCTCCAAAATAAATAATACAGGTTTGTGAAAATTCTGCCTATGGCTTCCTTTTCTGTCCCCTCACAATGTCATCCTTCCTGCTGCTTCATGGCCAGGCCACCAACTACACTTCAGTGACCCATACACTCATCACCTCAAGTAATGAGTCATCAAAGCCAAGTAATAGTTTGGATTACAAACTCATCTGACTGCCTCAAAGGGGCAGAAATTAAAAATAGTCAAAGTCTAACTTTCTTCCAAGACAGCCTTCTTCAGTGCCCATGCCGGTGTGGCCACTAAGACCCCTATAGTTATGGAGGATTGGGTCCTGCTGGGTCATTCTTGATAACACCTGCTCTTTTGTTGCCATAGCAACCTGCCTGTCCAGTTAGCTTCACTCTCTAACTGCATGAACTCCTTGCCTCCCCTTTCTTCCCACTGTGTGTTCCAAACAGTATGTCAAAACTCATCTTCTCTAATTCCACAGACCACCCATTCTCCATGCAACTGCCAGAGTGGTGGAATTTTCTAAATTCAGTTTTTCTGGGATAAATTAAACAATTATTAACTATGTTTTGAGGCTTGCTTTCTTCTTTCTTCTTTTTGACAGCATCTCATGTAGTCCAGGCTGGCTTCAAATTCCCTTAACCAAGGATGACCTTGAACTCTGGATCCTCCAGCTTCTACATCCAGAGTGCCAGGACTGCAGGTAGGCCCAGCTCCTGCCTGGCTTGTGTGTGCTGCTGGGATTGAGCCTAGCTTGCATGCTAGGAAAGCATTCTATCAACTGAAATACATCAGCAGCCCTGTTTCGAGCTTTGGACTGTTTATTTTAATAATGATTTTTTTAATTGATTTTTTAGCACTCTTTAAACATTTTATTCTTTAGTCACAGTTATGTGACTAAAGACTTTGAGTAGCCAATCCTCTGCTTTGCTTGTTATTTGGAAATTTTGAATTTGTTCTCTCTAATGATATCTTTAATTTTGCTGGCTGAGTGTTTCTGTCTGTTGTTTTTATGTTCCTAATTTAGAGAGAAGTCAGGTAGTGTGGTTTGAAATTTGTGATCCCAGTATGCTGGCAAATTACACAGAAAGTGTCTCAGTCGCCACCCCTGACCCAAGAAGTAGTTCATGGAAGGTAGATTAATCACCAGTGACTGTTTCAGACTCAATACCGTTTTCAAAACCTAAGCCCCAAAGGCTGTGACTCCACCAGCCTGACTCAGAATTTAGCACTGTCCACCTGTGTCAGGGAATATTCAGATCTCAAAGACTTTGCTTTGAAATCTTACCCTGCAGGTGTTAGAAAGCACTCATTTCTCAACTACTTAGAGAAGCAGAAACGAGGGCTAGAGAGATGGTACCAAGGTTAGGTGTACTGGCTCTTCTCTCAGAAAACCTAAGTTCAGCTCCCAGCATCCACACTGAGCAGCTAAGGACCATCTGTAATTCCAGCTCCAGGGCATCTAACAACTCTGGTCTGTGGCCACCTGCACTCACACATACATACACATAATTAAAAGTAATAAAAACTAAAGTAACTTTTTAAAAAAAGAAACAAAATTAAAGATTCCTTTATTTACTCTCTTCTGCTACTACAAATTCAGATACCTATAGCAGGAGCCGAGAGACAACATTTGCATGACAGTTATTTCATGAAAGTATCATTTTAAGGAAATTGTCTCATTTAAAAATTTTTAAACTATTTTAATTGTGTGTACATACGTCTGAAAGTATCGTTTTAAGGAAATTGTCTCACTTAAAATTTTTTAACTTATTTTAATTGTGTGTACATACGTCTGGGTATACGCACGTGAGTGGAAGTACCTGCAGAGTTTAGAAGAGGGTATTGGATCCCTGGAAACTGTAGGTATAGGTGGCCTTGAGTTATCCAGAGTAGGAACTGAACTTGAGAGAGCAGAGCCTCCCCTTCACCACAATGCCAGCTCTCCTGACCCAAAGAGATTTTTTTTAAGTTTCTTTGTTTTGTGAAAGCAGTATTGCAGGTAGCATAGACTGACCTCTAACTCACTCTGACCTTGAAATCCTGATCCCCTTGCCTCCTGTTCCAAAGTGCTGGCATCAGGACCCCATACCACTGAACGTGGTTATAAATGGCAGTTTCTCTTCTTCCATGTCAGATGTTGGGTGGCTCCTAAGAATTCTTTGTTTTTCTATAGCCATAGCTTTGACTTTAAAAACAACACAATGCATATTCTCTACTGCACTTGATTTGATTTTGAACTACCCTGGGATCCCCATGTTGTACTCATCCCCATGTTGTACCCTTGAGAACGAGGTGGCTCCAAAGACCTTCTGGGAGCAATGGCTCTCTTCTTATTTCTAGCAAAGTGATGTGGCTTGGTGAAAGGAGCAAGGTGTTTCCACCCAGCTAGTTCACACTGGCCATGCTTAAACAGGCCTCGTCCTCAGCAGCCCCTGAGGTGGTACTGACCACAGACAGTCTCTATCCAGCTCTGTTAGGGCAGCAGATAGATAAATCACTGGAAGGTGGAAGCAGGCCCTGTCTCCTAGGCAGATCTGTGATATCAAGAAGAGGAAATGTGTGCACGAGACCAAAATAAAATCCAACTAGGAATACTGCCAATTTCTTCCTCTGTCTCATACTTGCTCTCCTATAAAGCCAGTCTGTTCCCCTGGGTGGAGAAGTGCAGGTATCTGAATCGACCTGTCTCTTCTTGATGGAATCCTATGGCACAGGAAAAGGCTGTTAGCCAGAATGATTACCAACGCCACTAGCTGGCAATTAGTAATTAGGGTGGCCAGGTTCCATTTCGCAGCACCCACTGTGGAAAAAAAAAAAGTTGTCTAGGAAAGCCTAGTCCTGGAAAATGAGAAACAGAGTTTTAAGTATGTTTCCCCTAAAGTACACACAGGACATGCCTCACCGGTTAGAGAAAAGCTGTCAAGAGAACTTAGGGACTGAGCCAGAAAAACAGGAGTCCTTCACTGGTCCCTCTCCCCACCAAGCTTCAAAGTCCTTCCCCTCCCCCCTTTTGTTTCTGGGTATGAGGAACTGTCTCTCCCAGGGCGCGCCAGTTGATCACTCAAGTGTCCCACGGTGTGCTCCTTAGCTCACCCGACCCAGGGCAGATTGGTTAAATATTGGCTTCCGCTTCGCCTGGGTGAGCCAGGCATTGGGGCTCCTCTTCAGAAAGAGACAAGGATCTGGGTCGCCACAGCTATGGCCCGGTTTCCCTTTTATGTCGACTCGCCAAGTCTGGCGAGGCGCCTGTCCCTTGGACTCCAGAACTAGGGTGGCTGGGGTCACCCTGAGTCTAAGGCTTGCCCAGCACAGTTGGAATTGGCAAGGATGCGCCTGATGCCTGGCGTAGGGAGGCGGGGACACGCGCTCCCGGTGGCAGATTGCCAGGTCTTGCCCACCGTCCACCCGCCCCCCACCCCCGGCCACCGCCACTCTTGTTCCCCCCAGCTCTGCCCTGGGCGCGGCTATCGCCTAGACCTTGCCTGCAGAGGGCCAACGGCCTTGCGACTGCCCCTTCCGCTCAACTCAGAGGTTGACTCCCTGCCTTCTGGCACACCCAAACCACCCGGACTTCATAAGGGTCGGAGAACTAAAGAGGAAGCTAGTGGCAACTAACCGAGGCGCTCCGGGGCTGGCTCTCCGCACGCAGGGGTGGCGTTGCGGTGGGGAGGGGAGGGAGAGGCTGCGTTGGAGGCGGGGCCCGGTAACCAGGGCTGGAAAGAAGGCTGGACTCGGGAGCCAGTGGATCCTGCGCGGGAGCCCAGGCGGGAGATCCGCGCCACGCACAAGCTTCAGTTCAGCGCCCAGCCTAGACGCCCAACGCAGAGTCCTGGTCTAGGGCACCAGTGTCCGGGGTGATCTTTCTCCCGGACTGACCCTAGTTTTTCAGCCAAAACCTTTGACCAGAGTCTCCTTGCCAGCATTCCTAAATCTTTGCCAGCCCTTGCACCAGGTAGGAGTCAGTCTCTGTGGTGGCAGTGTGTCTATAAAAGCCACTTCCCAGAAGGGGTATGACTTTTTCACCTTATCCACAATCTCCTTCGGAGGGCATTGGGCCCGGGCTATGTACTTGATCAGTGGCCTCAACTAGTTTAAGTCCCTGGGTGTCCTTGCTATTCATTCGTAAGCCAAACGCCACCTGCTGCAGTTCTCGGAAAGCCCTGGAGGATGGAACCGGACGACATGGGGGAGGGGGAGGCACTGGGCAGACGCTGGGGCCGCACCTCTTCTGTGCGTGGCCGGTGAGGCTGGAGGACCAGTAGACACAATTGCCTGTAATCTAAACCTGGCACTAGGAGACCCTTGCAAAGATCATCCTGTCACCCTCACGAGGGGTCCTTGCCAGTATTGTCCTTTCCTCAGGGTGCACAGAAATGGGCCCCTCGACCCCTGATTCAGATTCTTGGAGTTCTACGTGGCTCGTCTGTGATTGTTGGCGGCTGCCCCCTAGCTGAAAGGCGCGCCACCATCCATCCTCTGGGCTCATGTAACCCCAAAGGAGAGGGCACCAAATCTCGGGGAACAATGCAGCCTGAAACGTCGGGGATTGGGGATAGGGGATCGGGTACCCAGCCTTGCCTTTATGCACGGCGAGGAGGCCTTGTTTGGCTGCAGCCAGGCTCCGTGCTCCAAGAAGGTCTGCCTATGCTTTACGTGGCAGAGACACGGTCGCAGTTCTCTAGGCTCAACAGCGCGGTCTCCCAGAACAGCCAGGCGTTCTTCTGGTCTATAGTCCTACTCGGAGCATCCTGGAGCGCCCAGCTGCTTCCCTCCCCAAACCTCAGGCTGACACCCAGGAAGTGGAAGCGGGGACTGGCTGCGCGATCCACACCACCGGGGGCGCGGGTGCCTAGGGATTTGGAGTTCCGTGAAGTAGCAGCTAACCCCGGGCTCTCGGAACTCCTTGGCTCCGGGATCCTCGCCTACACGAGCAGCCTTGCTCAGTTCTGGGGTGCAGAGATCTCACCAAGGTAGACTAGCCGGCCACTGGGGCTGGTACCATTAGTACCAGCTAGCCCCTCCTGACACACGTGTCCTTGCACTCTGGGCGCAGACAACCCGCTCCCCAGTGACCTTCTTCCCGCGGAGAGCACAGCAGGGTACCGGGAGGTGGGGTGGAGGGGGAAGCCCAGAGGACCGACCGGGAAAGCACGCGGAGAGAAACTTGTGTCTCCGAATCTCCAGCCAGGCAATCACTGGCAGAGCTGTGCGGGGAGGGGGCGGGAGGAAGCGAGGGAAGGGATCTGGGAGGGAGGTGGAGGTCGGAGAGAGAGGCGGGTGCCAGAGGAGAAAGTCCTCGCTCTCCCGCTCATCTTTTCATTGCTCTCTCTCCTTCCCGCAGACAACCCGGACCTCCTCTGGGCGCCAGCTCCTCGGCTCCAGCCCGTCCAGAATCAAGCGGGATTTTTTTTTCTTTCCCTCTAGAAATTGGCTTTGGTGTGTCGCCCGCCCTCTCCCCTCCTCCTCGCAACTCCTCCCCTCTTTTTTTTTCCCTCCTCCTCCTTCTTCTTCTTCCTGAGACATGGCCCGGGCAGTGGCTCCTGGAAGAGGAACAAGTGTGGGAAAAGGGAGAGGAAATCGGAGCTAAATGACAGGATGCAGGCGACTTGAGACACAAAAAGAGACGCGCTTCTCGCGAATTCAGGCACTGCCTCGCCGCTAGCCTTCCCTGCCAAGACGGGCTGAGGATTTTATGGTTCTTAGGCGGACTTAAGAGCGTTTCGGATTGTTAAGATTCTCGTTTGCTGGGTTTCCGTCCGCGCAATCGTGTTCTCTCGCGGCTGCCTGGGGACTGGCTCGGCGAAGAAGGATGGAGAGGGGGCTGCCTTTGCTGTGCGCCTCGCTCGCCCTTGCCCTCGCCCTGGCGGGCGCTTTCCGCAGCGGTAAGTGACAGCCGGAGACTGGAGCGACCGGAGTGCCCGGGGCTGCCGGGTCCCCTCGGGCGAGGGGGGTCCCAGCCCCAGCCTCGGGACGCGCGCACGGCTGCCGGGCGCAGGAAACTTGCCTGCGCAAGGAACGGAGAAGTCAGGGCGTCTGGGGCAGGAGGACCACAAGCCCTTGGCCCCCTGCTTCAGTTGGTAGCTGGCTTCTCCTGCCTCTGTTTCGAAGCAGAGCTGCCTACCTTCCCAGATCAGCACACCAATTATCTTAATAATGTTTCCTCCCAGAGGCAATTAAATGAGACTCCCTTTCAAAAATCTGATGGCTGCTGAGAGTTAATGAACACTTCACCGGGAGGACTTCCTGGTTCTCCTCGAAACACCCCTGCTCGGTTTCCTCTGGTGGGCGACACCAGAGATAGCGGTCAGTCTTGGCGCTGGAACTCTCCGCTGCCTTTGTAAACCGTCTGTGATCAGTCTGAAGTATGAATGAAAGTCGCACTGTCAATAAAGGCTTTGAATCTATTCAGTGCGAGGTACTAGCGTATCTGAGAATCCCGCAACCCTGGTACAGCTTCCAGTTGGCTTTTAAAACCACTCACTGTTAAGTAAATGAAAGGCAGTCCTGGGTATAAACAGTGCCCTGGAACCTAGAGAGTGTGTTTAAAATGGGATCTGGTACAAATGTGTTCCACGTCCCCTGGAAAGGTACTGAAAGCTAGGCAAGGACTGATCGGAACAGTAGATCTTCAGCATTATTATTAACTAATAGCTAAATTTTTACTTTGGCTTAGATTTCAATCAAAGTAATTAGGAGAAAAGTGCATCTACTACTTATTGTGGTATATTGTTTTAATAAGAGCCGAGCGTGGGCTCTATCAGGAAGAATTTAAATCACTCCTTTATGATAGAAGTTAATCTCCCTAATGTGCTTTCCCCAGGTTTTGTGATTTCAACTATAGATCTCCCCCAACAGGTACCAAGCAGTGTTCTCAAAAGATTTGCGAAATTTTTGTGAACAGGGCTGGAATTCAGTTTATTAATGAATTCGAGTTGGCGGCCTCTTCCTATATACTCTGGAAGGGAAGCCAAACACTCAAAAAATCATGAATGTGGAGTTCAATTTGTTAATGAACCTGAGTTGGTGGAGTGCTTCTATACTCTGGCAGAGGATGAACTATCTTTTTCCTATAACCAAAAGAACTCAAATGTTTAGACCTCAAACGGTCATTCTTCATAATGCTTAAAAATGGAGCGGTGGTTTTCAACTTTCCTAATGATGCAACCCTTCAATACAATTCTTCATGTTGTGGTGACCCCCAACCATAAAATTATTTTTGTTGCTACTTCATAACTGTAGTTTTGCTACTGTTATGAATCGTAATGTAAATATTTTTGGAGAAAGAGGTTTGCCAAAGGGATTGAAACCCACAGATTGAGAACAACACTGGGTTAGAGCCACATTGGGGTACCCAAAAGATGACCATGATAGCCAGTGTGAAGAGCATTAAGACTTGTGTGGTTCTGAACAACACACACACACACACACACACACACACACACAC
>JADRCD010205483.1:13834-28678 GCA_019843815.1 Montemys delectorum | reverse complement strand
GTGATAGTTCACAGTAGTTGGGAAAAATCTCAAAAAAATGTGCTCTTTGATACCCCTTTGGAGACCATCTTGAAACAAGGACCAGTGTGAGCCGTGCACCCCTATTGGGTAGCAAGGTGCTTTGACACTGTGGTTGGGCCTCTGTGTTAGTGACAGAAACCTCTCCCCAGTGACTTCGTGGTTCAGAGCTGGCTCCCTTCAAGGTGAAAGTGTACAAATTTACCATTCAGCTGTTGGTGTGGCATGGCACAAACTTCACTATGAGTCACCATTCGAAAGTCTTGGAGCATGTTTTTTGTTGTTAAAAACACGTGCCACTTAGAATAAATATAATCTACATATTAAATAGATGTAGGTTTTATTTTAAAAATTGACATTTAAATTTTTTATTTTGAGTTCCTAGCTACATCAGAATACTGGTTTGGTATTTGTAAAGATATTCAGAGGCAAACTATCTTTAATTCTACCTCATATCATAGATACTTGAGGAATTGTTATGAAAATAGCCATTTACCTAAGATAATATTCTTATTAATTTTAGATTTTTCTCTACTATTAGTAACAAAATGGAATGTAATCAACATGACCAAGAATAAGCTATCTTTAAAGAATTTTTAGATTGATTTAATTTTCTGTGTTTTGCCTCCATGTGCACTGCATGCATGACTGGTGCTCATGCAAAGCCAGAAGAGGGCATCAGATGCCCTGGAACTGGAGTTACAGACTGCTTACGTTGCCATGCAGGTGCTGGGAACCAAAGCTGCAGGAGCAACAAGTGCTCTTACCAGTGACCATCTCTCCACCCCAAAATGTTTTTTTACAGTTAACCAAGAGTTACGGAATATAAAATTAGTAGGAAGGTATGTGTACGTGCTTGTGTGTGTACATGTATATGTATGTGTACATGCATGTATGTGGGTGTCTACCTTTATTACACTCCTCATTTTTTGACACAATCTCTCACTGAACCTGAAGATCACTGATTGGCTAGGAAGCCCTGATGGTCCTCCTCCTGCCTCTGCCCCCTAGAACTGGGGTGACAGGCATGTACCACCATGCCTGGCTTTTTACATGTGCTGGGAACCTGAACTCCTGAAACAAGCACTTTACAGACTGAGCCACCTCCCCAGAATTGTTAGCTTTTGAAAATAGGAGTGTAGTCAGAAGCAACATAACTTAAATAGTAAATTCTCAGTCTGGGATTCCTTACAACACTACACAGGCCTCTTGATAAACCTTACCCACACCCCCATTGTGTTTAGTGAAAGGGGACATGCTTTCCCTGTCTTTCGGTTTCCAGACATTTTAGTTCAGATGAAACTGAACTAAAGACAACACTATACCTTTGCTCAAGAAGCGGCTGCTGTTTGATGTAACGTAACTGGCGGTGCTGTGAGAGGAGGCCAGATGTTAGAGAGGCTCACTTTCCTATTTCCACAGCCTGTAAAGCACACTTAGCAGTAAATGTGTTCTCACCTCTCTGTTACGACAAGATGACTGTCCAGTACCATGTTATAGCCAAGGCCTCTCCAGTAGGTCGGGGACCAGGCCTGGTGCCGGGTTGGAACCCTTGGCGAGAAAACAAAGTTCATGACTACTGAGAGTTATTTCAAAGCCCTAACTGCACCGCCCTTGGGCCTTAGACACTGCATGTTAGTCCTAGTTACTGATACCCTCGGAATATTTTAACCCATCCTTATGTCTCCCAGAGCTCCACAGCTGTATTGATATACGGAACAAGCTAAGCAAACGGCACTCTAGAATTAATGTGAAACAAATGCGTGTTTTTAAAAAAGCGGATTTGTTCCATTTTTCCAGACATCCAGTTATCAGTACTCAGCAAATAAGATGATTGAAAGCTTAAGAGGTAGCAAAAATAAATAAATAATAAGATTTTTTTAAAAAAACTGCAAGTGGCTCTGCCAAGCCTGATGTCTGTCCCATACAGAAAGAGAAACCCAGGCTGGAGAGATGGTTCAACAGTTAAGATCATCTATTGCTCTTCCAGAAGTCCTGAGTTCAATTCCCAACAACCACATGGTGGCTCATAATCATCTGTAATGGAATCTGATGCCCTCTTCTGGTGTGTCTGAAGAGACCAATGGTGTACTCATATACATTAAATAAATAAATCTAAAAAAAAAAAAAAGAAAAAGAGACCTGACTCTCATATCCATGTGAGATAGGAGATACCTCCTTTGTCACATGATTAATAAACACTGAAGAAAGTAGTGTTTTCCCAAGAGAAGCCATCTGGACCATGATGTCGGCAGGATGGCTGAGGCTGGGTGCCACCTCCTATACTCTGACCTTGCCTGCCAGTTTTTAGCCTTGGTGACCCTACAGTTAGTAGCCAAAAATAATAAAGTTGGCATATTAGGGGGCATGATTGCCTTCCCTTATTACCAGCCAGAAAGGTAATTAGAATGTACACCAAAGATTTCTAGATTTCTTTTGTAAATAGAATTTTAAAAATCTTTCTTCCATGATTTATTTTTAGCATTTTAAACTGATTTTTCTCACCACTTCGTGGCTCTCTATGTTCCACCCCGACCCTTAACCTCCTACGTGGGTTCTCCCTTTGGTTTGACTGAGTGAGCCTTCCTTTGGTCTCTGGGTTTCTTCTGCATTGTCTGCTGACGATTCTCAGGCTCTTTAGGAAAGATGACATGGAAAGGAAATCTCATGTTTGTCTTGTTGGCTTTGGGTTGATAGTCTTGTGCCTTGACTGGCTTTCCTTGAAGGGAGAGCACTTCTGTTATGTTACAGTCATGTCAAAGCAGAGGGAGATAATGACACTTCCTGGAGACTGACCTCAAGTGTGCAAAGACTAGGCACAGGGTAAACCCTTGGTGGACAAAGAGTAGGGGAACAGGATAGGGCCTCTGGGCCTGGGCGACATCAGCCTTAGTGAGCCTGAGGTCAGAGCCACATCTGAGTGCTGACCTTCATGCTTTCACCTAATTTCCTCTTTGCAGGCACAGCAGGTATGAGCACATATGTCCTAGTTGAGGCACGGAGGCTTATAGTAGCTCGATGGCACCACGGGCTAAGACTTAAACCCAGTGTCTTTCTGCTTCTCTGTTTACTCAAAACCAGGATTTCCCATAAACTTAAACTGACTAGACATAGTGAAGACTATGTGCCTAAAGCTATCACAGGTGAAGCCAGAGTGAGCCCAGACCTGACCCAGAGCCAGAGTTCCTCCTGGCCTGCACCCTTGATCCCTTCCTCCTGGCCTTGGGATATCTCTGTAGTAGAGCCTCTCCTTGGTCCCAGATGCTATATGAAATCTTAGTATCTGCAGGACACTGTGATGGAGACAAGCTGGGAGTCCCTGAGCTGGGCCTGGGGTGCTGTTCCATGGTGGACTTCCGTTGTCAAGCAGAGCAGACAAGACTTTGCCTCTGCAGCCAGGACTAGCCAGCATCCCTAGTGCTGGAAGCCACTTTGTGGTCCTACAGAAACTAATGCCACTACCACAGCACCCTCTTCATCTGACCTCGGCCCATTGTGGCGCTCAGCCTGAGAGCTAGGGAGCAGGTCAGGGCTCTGGGTAGAACTCTGCTCCCTTGTCCTCAGCTGCATGGGGGAGGGTGGCTGCTGCCTGCTTTGATTGCTTCCCTCTTAGCTCT
Organism: Montemys delectorum; assembly: GCA_019843815.1. Lineage (NCBI taxonomy): Eukaryota > Metazoa > Chordata > Mammalia > Rodentia > Muridae > Montemys > Montemys delectorum. Next base: position 25,043 of record JADRCD010205483.1, on the reverse strand, counting down.
GGGTGACAGCTTGGAAGACCTCCAGCTGTTTACAATTCAGCTTCTGCACACTTTAGCCTGTGATTTAGGGTGAGTTTTACGGCCCTCTATGTCCTGAGAGATGGCATGAAAGTCAGCCGTACAGTAATAGCTGCCAGGAGGGAGGGTTTGGTCCTCCAGCCAAGACTGTAGATAGAGACATTCAGCTCTTACTCAAAATACTGAGACACTCATCTGCCCTCCTGGCCTGCTACCCTAGCCTCAGTGAGGTCATCCTCAAGTGACACTCAGGCTGGCTTGAGGTCCCCTGGCTCAGCTGCTTTCCCATTCTGCTGGCCAGCTCCTTCCCCCAGAGACCTGGGTTTGGATCCAGTGTCTTGCTTCTGTGCCTGTAAAGTCCCCCTGCTGGGCTGACACAGTAGCTGACAGGACCCTCTGTCACCGCTCTTCCTTCCCTTCTAGAACAGCTACAGTTGGCCCAGCTGAGGAAGGTGCTCTGAGGGCAGGCTGAGGCCACAGCCATAGCTTGTATCTCACAGCTCTGTCCTTAGAAGAACTGAAAAGGTTACAGGCATTGGTTCCTCTAGGACTCAAGAGGGCCCACTGTGGGAAGGAGCCTGCAATTTTCTCACCACTAAGAGCTCCTCTGGTATATGCCCTAGAAGATACCATCTTCCAGAAGACATTCACTCTTGTTTGGATTCTAAAAAGCACACCTGTAACTTGTGCCTTCTGTATGGGAGTTGCATGTGTGGTCATTGTCTACATGTAGTGTAAAAATTGGTGGGAGAAATGACTCATCCTAAATTGTGGGTGTGGGAAACATGGCATTAACTAATGGTGTGCTAGGCCTATTGAAAGATCATGTGCTACTCCCCTCTGACACTGTGGAATATGGAGTGTAGCGCCTGGATCCTGATTAACCACCCTCCTTTTCCAAGGCTCCCTCCCATCTGGGAATCACTCACCTAGATTTGCCAGTTCCCAACCCTAATGTCCCAGACCACACGTGATTCCTCAGCCTTGTTGTCCAGAATGAGTTTACATTTCCTGCCACCTCCCTCGGGTGCCCTCACACTGATCCCAGGAGTCAAGCACAGCCCTCCCCTCACTGGCTGCTTCATGTACACAGCCCATTGCAGGGAGAGGAAACCACCATGCTCTGCTCAGGTCTTTCATGACCTTCGTTGTTCTTCATGTTGCTGTAGCAAAATAGACAACAAGAGCAACCTAAGCAAAGAGGGTACCTTTCGGCTCACATGACAGAGTAGGCATGGTGCTGGGAGCTGGAAGCCGCTGGTCACATTGGAATGGTGCCAAACGGTATACAAGGTGGGTCTTCCCACCTCCATTGAACCTCTCTGGAAACATGCTCACAAGCCCAAAGTTTAACTCATACGTGACTGTAAATCCCCTCAATCCTGAAGACTAGTTCCTCATCTGAAAAAGTAAGGCCTTAGATTTGGCCCTTTCAACTGGACTTGGTGTTAGCATCCAAAGCCTGTGGTGACTCATGGGCGGGTCTCAGAGATCTGTTGCCAGAGCAACAGCCGCCATATTCCCAGAATCCATTGGGCTCACCTCCCACCTTTACCTGGGCCATACGTCACAACCCATATATATACACGGGGAACATTCTTCCATCTTTCTCTTTCCGCACCACTTCCCCCTCTCACCCTCTCAATTAAACCTCTTACTCGTGGAACTGTTTGGGCCTAGTGTGTGATACTTTCTGATGCGAACTCCACTCCGAACACATCACTTGGTCCCCTCACCTCCCACCATACTAGGTCCATAAGCAGGGTTGGAAAAGGTCTGCTCACCTGAGCAGAGCAACTAACTCACAGCAGGATCTAAATGGCTGTAACCACACTTGCTTTTTTAAAGAATGTTCGTCCTGTAAATCTCTTTGTGGAGTACCTAGATTGAACTCCAGCCCACCACTCTGCCTCTGCCATGCTTGGCTTCTACGCTCTTCTGGAAAGAGACACCTCCTTCCCTCACTGTCACAGTGCCAGTAATTTCTTTGGGGATTTAAATACAACTAAAGAGATTATGAAGGTTGGCCCCAGACTTTTCCACAGGCCTAACCACTCTGCCTTCAGCTTTCCTCTCTGTAAGGTGACCTGCTGCTGGGACCAGCTGTGGCCTCCTGCTGTCTCCTGGATACAGGCTCAGCAGGCATCATTGTGCAGGTGCTCCACATAATTCTCAACACGCTGAGCAAAAGAAAACAGGGAGCATGGTGGCAGTGCTGAGCCTGGAGCAAGTCTGCCAGAGTGGCTTGCTTGTCGAGCCAGGTTACCAGTTACTGTCTCCTTAAATTCTTGGTTAATTTCATTAGCTTGTTCTCATGCGGTAGCAAGCAAAGACATCCATTGTCAACCTTAGGCTTCTGCACTTACATACACACATGGGGGAAAACCCTCAGCATTCTGGTATAACAGATAGTTTGTGTCTGTATGTGGCATCTGTATATAGGAAGAACCTGGTTCTCAACTGGCTAGACTTTTCAAGGCTTGGACCAGCCTGAACTCTGCAGCTGGCTGGAAAGTGTCTTTCTAGGTGCTTCCCTCCTGCCTGCCTCTGTCTAGAGGTTATCCTACCTTGATAAGTTTCTGGGTCTAAGTTGGTGTTCTAACTCTCCTGTGCTGAGGACATCCTCCACAGTGACAGGGCAAGTGGATCAAAGAGTAGGAGGCGTGTCTGCAGAAGTGCCTCTTCTACAACAGACACTAAGTAAGCCACTCATTGCCCCAGCTTCAGAGAGTAGGATCTCACCTATGATAGGTCTCTTTGTCGTACCAAGGAGACCTATCTTCTTTATGGTGAAGAAGACTGGCATTATTATTTTATATTAGAATTCATTGCAGTTTAGCAGGCCTTAAGCATGTGTTGGATATTGGATATTGGGTTAGTCTCTGGGGGCCAGAGGTAACTGGGTCACAGCCCCGTCTTTGCTAGCTGAAGTGACCAGTCACAAAGAGAATGAGTTCAAAACAGTAGCATAGACAGGGCCACTACTGGGTAGGCTTCCCTGTTCGGTTCTTTCGAAAGCTGTTTCTGCTGGGGACTGTGAATGAGATCAGCCTAGTTGCTGATCATATGCTTACTAAGACTGTCAGAAACTAGTAGTCCAGTGTGGTCAGCTTAATGGCTGTTCCAGCCTGCCTCTTCCCAGTGGGGCTTGGCCTACTGTTCCCCTCCATCCAGCCCCTGGATCTAGAGGAGTGCCCACTGCTCTGCTGAGGTGCTCATTGTAGGAAGGCGTCTGAGACCTGTGGGAATCCCCCTGGCAGAGCCTTCAGCCCTGGGTTTTGGTGGAGCGAGCGCACTGAAGAACTGAATTCCAAAGACAGAGTTCCTTTGTCTCTTTTCTTTGCCTCAGGCCAGCAGGGCGGGTTTCTGCAAGTTTCCCTGTCAAAGCGGCTTCTTCCCCGCTCCCCCCCTCCCCCCCCCCCCAAACAGGCTGCAAAGCAGTCTGGGAGAGTGGGAAGCAGATTAAATTAATCTCAGTGTGCTGAGCATGGCAGGGGGGGAGACTGTTTGGTCATTCCAGAAATAGCCCAAACTCTTTGTTACTAAAGCAGGTGATGGACTATAGGCCTTCCTGAAGGCAAAGCCAGACAGCTCACAGAACACCCTTCCCTGCCCCTGGGATTCTGCCTCTTGTAATCTGTCTCAGGGTTATGACGGGGACTAGAACTTCTGGTGTCCGCATGAAGGAGTTTATCTTATTGTTATAAGATCTTAAAAAAAAAGAGGCTGGAGATTTGAGAATCCTTGCTTCCCATCTGTGATCATTGATTGTAACTTCAGCAGGTAAATGCTTTGAAGACTGACCGCCTCTGTTTCACAGGGTCTAGCAACAGGTACAGCTCTAAGACAGTAAGGAAGGGGTTGGAACAGAGTTAGAAAGAGCTCACAAAAGGGGCCCAGGTATGAGGGACAGCTTGGGGTGAGTGTCAGTGATGTTGGTAGGCAGTGGCAAGGAGAGCCCATTCTTTCCAGTTTAATCCCACAACAAGCACCAACAGCTTGTAAACACTTTCCTTAGCCTGTGCTCTCTCTCAGTGGCTGTTGAGAAGCCAACAGTCACCAGGGGTGGCGGTGCACAGCTGGGATCCAGTAGGGCCCTCAAGTTTAAGGCTGGCCTGAGCAACTTGGTGAGACCCTTTTCTCTAGATAGGGAGACAAATAATGAACCAAAGATAGCTTATGAGTGAGCTCTCTGAGATGCAAACTCGGTGGTCGTGTTAAAGTGGGTCCTAGTGTCTTTATTTTATAGCCTACGAAACAGGCTGAGAGGGCCAGAGCATGGCAGAATCCACTCACTGATGGAAACAGTCCCTAAACCCTGTCTAAGCCTGTGTTTGCTCAGTATTAGATTCTGTCTCTGATCTTAAGGAACATAGCCAGGGTTACTGGACAGAAATTAACAGAAAGATTTGCCCTCGTTGGGGCTGGAGAGATGGCTCAGTGGTTGAGGGCACTGACTGCTCTTCCAGAGGTCCTGAGTTTAAATCCCAGCAACCAAGTGGTGGCTCACAACCATCCGTGATGGGGTCTGATGCCCTCTTCTGGGGTGTCTGAAGACAGCTACAGTGTACTTACATATAATAAATAAATCTTTAAAAAAAAAAAAAAGATTTGTGCTCGTTATAAAGAACTTGTACTCCCTAAGGTAGGGACAGACTGCCTCAGAATTAGTTCTTCTGTCACTAGAAGCATTCAGACAGACAGTGCTAAAAGTCACTGGACAGGGAGCACTGTAGAAAGTGCTGTTTGAGGTTAGTAAGAGACTGGGGCTGGTCTTGTGCTTTCTGTGGTCCACATGGTGTTCAAATCCACACAGACTGTCCCACTGAGCTGTAATTAGGAGGAGACAGCCTTAAATCATTAACGGTAGCATTCAGCTCTTATATTTGAACACTTGTCCATCATTTTAAAAAATCTACATTTCTTTGTATATTTAAAATATTAGAACATAAAAGCAAGGAAAACTTGAATAAACACAGACTTTAAAATTTAAAAGAGAAATTTAGTTTGATTGCTTGTGTTATTAGTTCCACCCTAGCTATTTCTAGGTTGTAAATTCTTACATTGGTAGAAATCTTTATAATTGATGCAAAGTTCAAGTTATAATTTCTTACATTGGTACAGAATTTATTTTGATTCAGATTTAAGGTTTTCATTTGTATGAATTTCTTATATTGATACAAAAATTGACATTGTTACTCTTAGACAGGCATTGTGCCTATGCAGTACATTTAAAAATACAAAGATTAGGCCCAGTCCTTCTATAATTACTATTATACACTGTCTTTAGATGATTAAGCAATATGAGTTAAGGGCAGATAGCAAACTCTTGGTTCTTTATTAATTATAAACGGGTGTTTTCAAGGTATTTCAATTAGAAATGGCTGAGAGTAGTCAAGGCTTAACAGTTCAGAAATGCTTTGCATAGATAGTCTTCAAAGGCATCAGAAGTCCACAGAATATGACATTTAGGTCATTTCTTTATTAAGGATCATTTGACTAGAGACATGGCTGCTCTGGACAACACCCCTTTCTTGGATTCAAAGAAGAAATTGAGCATCAGTGGAGTTGCTCCAGTTGTGGCAAGACAGCCACTAGGCAAGAATTGCCTCAGTTCATCTACAGACAAAAGTACTGTCCAAGAAAAGGACACACTATGCGTAATAGCTCTGTCAAGACACAGGGTAAGCAGTCCTTCAAAATCCTGTTACAAAAGCCTGTCAGATGGTCCTGGGCCAGAAGGCTGAAGGCTGATGCTCCAGCATTTTGAGGACTGAGGCAGTCAGCCATCTCTACACATTGGTTACGTTTTGGAAGCTGTGTTTTGTGCTTCCTATAATTTCAGGTAATATTTAAGTCATTCTGATGGGGTTGAAGACTGGTTGTAGTCTCGTAGCCAATTCAAGCTGTTTAGCATTGAGAGAGATGATATAGATTTGAGAGGATGGGTTTCAGATGGTATATAGGCTAAAACCAGTACATAAGCCAGGTGTAGAATTATAAGCCTTTTAAGTTAGGATAGATGGTAGAGTGCTTTATCTAATCGATAAAATTGATGGACTGGGCGTTAAGTGTATCATATCATACTTTATTTATTTATTTACTTTTGTTTTTTTTTTCGAGACAGGGTTTCTCTGTGTAGCCCTGGCTGTTCTGGAACTCACTCTGTAGACCAGGCTGGCCTCGAACTCAGAAATCCTCCTGCCTCTGCCTCCTAAGTGCTGGGATTAAAGGTGTGCGCCACCACCGCCGGGCTATATCATACTTTATAAATTACTTAATTGTAATAGTTGTGCTCAATTTATATCTGATAGAAATGAGCCTTTTAATTGGACAATAAGGGAGAAATGTTGTGGGTTGCCCTGGTGCTGTTTGTATTTGATGCTAACTCTGCTTGCTCAAGAGGGGCTGCCCCAACCAGGAGTGGATCATGTACTTGGGTGATTTCATGTAAACCTTCTCCCCATTTTATCTGCTCATATAAAGGCTAGAGCCTGTGTTTGGGCAGGGGAAGGGAAAGGTGGGGCTGGAGGTTTTAGAGAGGGGAGAAAGGAAGGAGAGCGAGGAAGACAGAGGAAGAAGAGGTGGAAGAAAGATGGGGCAGAACCACATGGCCTGGAGGACATGAATTGAGGAAGCAGAATTAGCATCAAATACAAACAGCACCAGGGCAACCCACAACATTTCCCCCTTATTGTCCAGTTAAATGTCCTTATTGTGGCAAGTAGCAAGGGATCTCATATCCAGGGAATAGAGTAATGTAGTGGTAAATCTGCCCAATCTAGGCGTGCAGCTTATAAATATTATAACTGAGTTCTGTGTTCTTTACATGGGCTTATTGGGGTTGGAGATTTACTACAACATAAAATTTTGTGGGTTTTCCCCCTCATTTCTAAATACTTTCACTAATTAAAAAGACTAATTCTAAACGAGAGAATTTCTAGCTGGTGGTTGTGGCACACACCTTTAATCCCAGCACTGAGGAGGTAGAGGCAAGGGAATCTCTATGAGTTTGAGGTCAGCTTGGTCTATAGAGTAAATTCAAGAACAGTCAGAGCTGAATATGAAAACTTTATCTCAAAGATCCAAAGAAAAAAAGGAAAAAAAAAAAAACGGAAAAAAAGAAAATCGAACTGTCTCTAGTTTTCTACAGAAAAGCTAAACCTAATAAAATTTATTTCACATTAGTACAAACACTGAAGGGGTATTTTTTAACTTGCTGCTGTGGCTTTGGGTCAAACACAATTTAAGATTTAGAAAAAGTATTTGCATTGGCATGCGGTGTGTGCGCACACACACACACACAAGCACAAATGCATATTAAAGTACTGGTGTGGAGGTCAGAGGACAACTTTGAGGGTTTGTGTTCTCTCTCCACAGTAGAATGTAGGCGTCACACTCAGGGCATACGGCTATATAAGACACTGATACCCACTGAGCCATCTTACCAGCCCCTTATCAGTCACCTGTCCTGGCTGGCTTCTGCTCAGCTGCGCCTCACTGAGCTCACTGGGCTCATTATCATAGCCTGCACTTGTCCTTTGGGTTGGTCCTGGCATTCTGAGTCAGCAGTGCTTGTAAGGAGGGAAGCAGAGGTCGAGGTCTGCTGGAGCCCAGCTAGGAGTGAGTACCAGAATGCACCAGAATGCTTTTGTTTTTATTTCCTGTGTGCATGATTTCCCATTTCCTGGGAATATTCTGGGTTCTTACTATGAAATAATGTCTTCTTAGAAAGTGTTGTACCAAAATTACCTAAGTAACAACAGTTATTGCAGTTACTTTCATTATTTTAATACTCTTAACTTTGTCATATACCACTGGTTTATGCTTAATATTAATGGGCTTATTGCAATAAAGAAACAGCTTTTCCACTTTTCTCTTCTAGGAAGTTCCAGGTTAAAGGCACCTCAGCTCACTGAGCACTTGGTGGTGACAGAAAACAGCACTGGGAAAGGGACTGGGGGAGGGCTCTTAAAATGGGGTGGCGAAGCCTTGCAGCTCTGAAGCGGGCGATGTGACACATCACTGGGAAGAGGCCTAGCCTTCATGGGCGTGGGAAGCGCCCCAGTCCACTCTCTGGATCATTGTGCTGAGTTTTCCAAAGGAGAGATTAGAAAGGCTGTCCATAGAGAGATGGAGGGAGGGTGTGTGGTTTGCGGAGAGCTGGATGTACTGTACACTGCACTCTGAGCAGGAGGTATGAGTGAAAGCAGGGGTCAGCAGAGAGAAATGGCCACAGTGCCAACAGCTTCAACATGGGAGAAACACAATAACCCTGTAATTCAATGGCGTGCCCTCCTAAGGATAGCTTGTGCTGGGGTTTCAGTCTCCCTGTTTCCTGAGTATCTGTTTCAGAATGCTCTTAAAATCTGACCCTCCAGGGAACCTCATAGAAAGTTCCTTTAACCTCTGTCCACCAAGCTGCTCTGTTATACCATGAGCTTAGGTTTAGTGGAACTTCTTGGTTTGGCTTTAAATGTCTTGTTCACTATTTGGAATTCTCTGTAAACTGTCTAACCCAATACTGGCTGAAGATTTACCACCTCAGGAGCAGAATTCTGGCCTCTTTAGCCTGGTTAGATCTATCTTGAATAGAATATTTAAGAAATGCTGCTGGGTGCAGAGCCAAATTATTGCAAAACTGATAGTATTCACACTAGGCAGTGCAACCATTAGCGCTATAACACGTGCAAGTAGGTTTTGGGGGGTGGGGACTGCCTGGTTGGCACTGTGGCTTGGGTATGCACTGTGGGTGCTGGGTGTCCAGCTTCAAGCTGGTCTCTGTTCTGATTGAAATCTCTCTCTCCCTGTCTCTCTGTCTGTCTGTCTGTCTGTCTCACAGAGACAGGGCAGGGCATTGTTCATGCACTGACCGACCTCAGCAGCCCCGGCATGACCTCAGGGAACGGAAACTCTGCCTCCAGCATCGCCGGCACTGCCCCCCAGAATGGTGAGAATAAACCACCACAGGCCATTGTGAAACCCCAAATCCTGACGCATGTTATCGAAGGGTTTGTGATCCAGGAGGGGGCGGAGCCTTTCCCGGTACGGACTACTTCTTTTCCCCTCTTTTTTTTTTAAAGTATATTTTGGATGTGTACTAGAATATTTTTACAATTCCATGTAAAATTTCTGAAAATGTGAACAGTTTGTTCTTCCCTTGCTAATTCCCCTATCCTCCAGATGTTGGAATAATTTCTCTCTAGGATTGAGTTTCTCCAGAGTCTGAAATGACTTGATGATCAAGGCTAATTGACAAGACCCCTTGGTTACAAGTTTATGCACACATGTTCAGCTGTACCCCTGACTGGTGACCTGTAACCCCTTAAATATCCCCTAGGGATATTTGATGAAAGACAGTGGGCTTTGGAAAATTGTATTGAGTTTTCAATGCCAAAATATGAACAGCAAAACTTTGGCCAGCTAAGCAAAAAGAAGCTGTTAGTACAGAGTTCTGACGTGTTAGAAATCAAGATGATGGCATGGGAATGCGGTTTGAGATGTGCTTTCTGGGAGCAGAGCCTTGAAAAGGTAGTGAGGAGATGAAGGGGACTTCACACAAGGCCCAGCTCAGGAAGACTGTGTGTATTGGAACCCCCAGCCTCCTGGGGGACCATCTGCCTATCACTCATGCTTTGGACTTATGGGAGGTTTTATAAGTCACCAGAAGACGGAGCTTGATTCCTGCAGGCGTGAGTCTCTTTGTGAACCGCCAACAGACAGGCACGTTTGTGGCCTCTCTTTCTGGAAGTTGGCCAAGGCCAATGGCAGATCTCCCAGAAGCAGCTTACTGTATAAGGAGCTAGCTCTGGTCCCTGCCCCCTCTCTACCCCAGTCCAGTTCTCCTCCTACTTGTGGAGAAACACTGGAAACCTATGAGCCTGCAGAGTGAAGGCAGATAGAACTGCAGTCACCATCCTGGAAACACACCCTGTAAGCTGGCCACCAGTTACCTAAACAAAGCAAGGACCAAAGAGAGGCAAAGCCAGCCTTGGGGGTTGCTGGCCACAGGGTGTGTCCTCTCTGGGGTCAGTGTGTCCTGCTCTCCCATGTGGCTGCCAGTGCCTCTGGTTTGGCTGTGGTCAGGTAGAGAACAGTATGAAATCCAAATAGGGTGCTGAGTCTCTTACAAGTATACTCTTACATGTAGCCCTGCCCTCCTGGTACCCTGTAAATACAGGACCTGGCACCTGATCAGGGAGTGCTGAGGGAAGTCTGATTTCTACCCTTGGACACACCTGGGCAGAGACTTTGACTTCTTGAGCTGTCTCTGTATTCTGGTGCCCACTGTTTCTTGCTTTGGGAACCAAACAATAGAACAGAGCCTTATGTGGAGCATCCTTGGATGATGGCATGCAGGATGCTTGGAGGGGTAGGGCTGATATCTGCCTGGCTACTTTGTACCTGTAATATAATGAGGCTGCTTAGCAAGGAGTCTAGGATCTGACCCTGGCGGCTTCCATGTCACCTGTCCTCTAGGTGGGACGCTCGTCCCTGCTGGTGGGGAATCTCAAGAAGAAGTATGCACAGGGGTTCTTGCCTGAGAAGCTTCCACAGCAGGATCATACCACCACTACCGACTCAGAGATGGAGGAGCCCTACCTACAAGGTACGAGCTAGGTACTACAAGGTGTGGGGCACAGGTCTCCTGGTATAGACAGAAGGACAGGCCTTACACTTGCCCTTTCTCAGGATCTGGAAGAATCCTGACCAGGACTAAGTAACAGTTCTTCCCACTGAGCATGTCACCAGCACCTCTTCAACCTCTGTCCCTGTAGAACAAGGACAGTAGAAATAAGAGTCTTCATTCCCTGCCCTCCAGCAACCCCATGGCTTCAAGTTCACTTCCTGTAGTGGCCCATTGCCAGGTTCTAGAAGTGAGAGTTAGGTAGCACCAGTTAAGGGTGCCCCAACCTCATTGCTGGCTCAAGAGCCTGACTCTGAGGTGGGGTGATTCTAAGGCCAGGGCCAGACAAGGACTACATTTAGTTTGTGTGAGCCTTCTGCTTTTTTCATGGTCACGGAGAAGGATGCTGGCTCTGCCCATGTCTGCTGTGCCCTGGCTCAGTGTACAGGATCCATCACCAAACACACCGGGCAACTCCAATGGGAGACCTAGCCTTGCAAAGCAGAGGCAAAGCCTGTCTTTTTTTTTTTTTTTTTTTTTTTTTTTTTTAAAGATTTATTTATT
>JADRCD010205481.1:0-24512 GCA_019843815.1 Montemys delectorum | reverse complement strand
CACACACACACACACACACACACACACACACACACACACACACACACACATTACAGGCCTGACCTGTCCGCTGGCAACACTTCTCTCAATGTGTTCTTCCTCTCCCACACCTCTGTGGCTCAGCTTTGAGAATGTAGCTCTCAGGCTTGGCTCTGGGTATCTGTGAACCCCAGAGGCTGCCATTACATGGCTTTGGGTCCTGGGGTGAAAGGCAGATATCTAGCTCTCTTAGTCTTGAACAGGCCCTTCACATCTCATCATCATGAAGCTAAGCGGCTTTGACCCTGGGTGTGAGAGGGTTAGGGTCAGCTTGCACTTATCTTGTGGGTCACAACTCTCTGTTGTGTTATATAACTAGATGTGGAGAACACACACACACACACACACACACACACACACACACACACACACCGCTTTCTCTTCTTGTGAAGACACAATTGGTTAATGCTAGAAACAAAGACTTTGCATCCCCCCACCCGCCGTAATTCCTCAGCATGTAGTATCGCATTAATATATCTTTGGGTTTTATCGTGTTAGAATGTATGAATTTTAAAATTATTTATATTGCTGACTTGAGTTTCATTTAAAACAAATCATTAAATGAATTTTGGCTTGGGCTTAAGACAGAATTTTCACCAGGTTCTGAAATGGCTCTAAACATGCCATTTTGTATTATGCATTTATGCACAGTTATATTCTTGAATAGATGACTATGAGACCAAAATATCCATTATGCCCTGAAAAATGTTGAAGATGCTCTGTAGACGTCAGAGTCAAGTACTCAGGCAAGGCTTAATCCTTTATTAAAAATGAGCAACACATCCATCTCATCAGGCAGATGATGCTCATCTCTAATAACCAGTAAGCCTACATGTATGCTAAAGACTGGCTTTAAAGTAAAGTGCAGAGAAGTCTCACTGGTTAAGAACACTGTTGTCTTGCAGGTGTCCTGGGGCCAGTTCCCCACATCCACATGGCGGTTTGCAATCATCCATATAACTTCAGTACCGGGGCGTTTGACACCTTCTTCTGTCCTCCAAGAGCATCACACATGCATGGTGCATATACATACATGCAGGCAAGTCACTCATACATAAAATAAAATACATAAATCTTTCATGACCTTTTATCAGTAAATATGTGGTTTTGTATCTATTTTAAAAATATACCCATATACCATGGGTTGTGTAAAAACTTCTGTGTAAAGGTATTATGAGTGGGCAAACTTTGAAAAGCCCTGAGCTAGAGGATTGACAAGAGAGTTCAGTCTGACTTTGTTGTTCATTGGCTCAATCAGGGGCCTTAAATTTGGATGTCGTGTCTCTGTGAAGGGATTTTTTTCCTCAAGTAAAATGAGTGTCTTTCTTGCAGGTTGTGACAGCTCACATGTAGAGATCACATGCATGCCATGTTTTTATTCCTTTTAATCGGTGTTTCCAAGACCTCTCCTTAATGATGGGGAAATATGCAGAAGTTACATGGCCGGAAAGGGTTTCTGAGGCTCCTTTCCGTTCTCTCCCATCAGCCATTGGGGGATGGGTGTGACAGAAGAGGGGTCGGGGAGGGGCAGGGACAGACTATGAGGACTAAAAAAGTGTGGCAGGAAAGATAGGCTCAAGGGCTGAGAGATTAGCATATAATAGAAACCAACAGCAGAGGAAAGACAGGAAACGCAGCTAAGGGCTGCATGTAAGGGGTAGGGGACCTTAGGGAAGGCCTGCAGAAGGCAGGTGGGCAGAAGAACAGAATTCTCACAGCAGAGGTGGGGCTGGGGAGTATCGAGCCTTTGACACTTCTCCAGCTCTGGCCTACGTCTGTCCTGGAAAGCAGTGTTCTCTCTTTTGTCTCTGCTTCTACCATTATTCATCTGTCTCTGTCCAGGTCTTTGTTCCAGAACCTAGGAACCTGGAAGTCTGAGCTAGTGGCTTCTATAACTCCAATATTGCATAACAGTATGTCTGATTTGTGCCCGTGATGGAGCACCACTCCTACTCAGGCAGTCTTGCTGGAAGGGCTAGGCAGCATGCTCTACAAGGAGAGTGCCACCTCTGCCATACCCTTAGATCCTAGTCTTGGAGATGCTCCTTTGGAAGACCTCTCATCCAGGACTGGATTTCCTCACCTGGATGGAAGAGCCGCAGGGCCACAGTGCTGGTCAGAACTGCAGGGAGCCAGAGAGCAATGGCCTTGCCCAGCAGATCCACTAGTGTGACAAGGTTTTGTCATGTTCATGATGTCCCCTGAGATGCCATAGGTTGTGATCTGGAGCCCTGGTGCAGACTCAGAAGGCAAAGGGATGGTTCCTAGCTAGGAGGTGGAAAGCCGGCCAAGCTGCTGCACCGTCAGCACATTCTTGGGGCAATGTACTGCAAAGCCTCCTTGACTTCACTCCTAAGTGAGAACGAGGGCCTCTCTGCCCCAGCAGGGTCATGCCCGGGTCACTGACTGGAGCTGCAGGCTTTGGGGTATGGGGAAGCCTTGGAGCTTTGCCAGCCATGCTCTGCCTCTGCTGAGCCAGGCCTTCTCATCTTGCCTGGCCTCCGAGCCCCAGAGCACCAGCCCCTGCTTGCATTCTCTGGCTGATGGGAACGTTGCTGGTGCCCTCAGCTGGGGAAGGCCTTCTTGGTAGGTACAGTTGGTTCAAAAGGCCAAGTCCATGCTTTTGCTGGGGCAAATGGAGCTGGTAGAGATAATGGTCTGGGAGGAGGGGCGTAAAGTCTCCTTGCAAACTGAGAATGGATTGTGAAGGGGCAGGGCTTCATCCTGCTGTTCGGGTAAGCAGAGATGGCATAAGGGACCAGCACACAGGCTGCCCAGAGCTGGAGCAGCCCCCCTTTTAGGCGTATCCTTTGTCTTTCTACAAGGCAGAGGCACTGCCCAAGCAGCGAAGAATCATGATGCTCATCTCAAAAATCTTCTGCTGGGAAGTTATGCAGAAGGTGACAGTTGAGGGGCTCCAGAAATCAGGGCTGGACCACAGCACAGAGACGGTGTATTGGCATCCTCTCTCAGTTAGGAGGGTCTCAGATGTCTGTCAATGTGAACAGCTTTCAGGGAACTACAGAGAATGAGTCTGTTCTGGTCCTGGGAGGCAGGCTGGCAACTCCCTTATCATTCCTGAGCCCATAATTCCTCCTGGCAATGAGTACCAATCTTAAGGAGTGCTATGAATCGTGACCTACAGTGAGTCATTCAGCACACTAGGACACTTGAACAAGGGCCCACAGACTGGGAGCAGGATTAAGGAATATAGGAAAAGGAACCCCCTCCTCGAATCCTTGCTGTAATTTGGAGCGATTTCCCAAGAAACCCATGTTCACATACTATCCCCTTTGCTCCCTCTTCACTTAGAGAGGCAATGTCAGGGAAAAGCCCACCTCTTTAAACAACTGAGACCTATAAACTAATTTTTCCCACTTCTGCGAAGACTGGGTTGTGGGGAATGACTGATGGAGATTCTAACTTCCCAAGGTTATGCAGACTAGATTCTGATCTTCTGCAACCCCACCAACACTGGCCACCACACTGTGACACATGAGTTCCCACCTAGAGATCTTACTGCCACCAGTGGGTGGGTGGATGGGGCTGCTATGCCTGCGCTCACTTTACAAAGAGGAAGTGAGCCCAGCACAGTGCAGCAACAGGTTGCCCAGGCACAAAGATCATCTGAGAAGTAGTGGCCCTACATCTACCTGACTCCTAAGGCTACCCATCGTGTCTAGTCCAATCTCAAACCCATTGGCAGCAGAAGACATGGACAGTGAAGGACTGTGTGAGAGAGAGGGCCTAGAAGCTGGGCACAGGTGCAGGATGAATTCCTGAGGGTGACATTTGAGGCTCCAAAGCTTTTAATAGTTCCTCTCCTTCTGTTTGTTCCATTGTTCCTGGCCCTGAGTGGCCTGCAGAGTGGCTAATCACGGGCAGTTACCACAGCCACACATCATAAACAGTCTGTAAAAGGCCCAGGGAGCCCAGCACACACCCTCCCTGGGCCAGGCATGGTCCTCAGCACCCGAGATTAGGAATGGCTGCCTATTGGAGAAGCCCAGCCTGACCAGCACGGACTCTGTCCTTATCATACGCCCTGTAAAGACACTGAGTGACCAGCCCAGTTTTAACCCAGAAATGGCTTTTCCAAAGCTGCTGAGTGAGCAGGGGGCTGAGGGAGGAGAGGGAACTGGACGCCTTTGTTGCACGAAACATGAGCAGAAACGAAGACTGACCTGCTGGTGTTCTCTGAGGCACTGCCAGATCGGCATCAAACATGAAGCAACCAGCTTATACACACAGACACTGAAGCCTGGAATCAGAAAGCCATAACCTGTTGACATTAGAATGACTGGCCGATAGCAACACACAATCTGCCCTGTCTAGTTCTCTACTAGAAGAGTTCTCTACTACTTCCTCGTCTTTATGTTCACTTCACACGCCCTGGGGCTCTCTCTGAAAAAAAAAATCAATTTACAGGGCAGGCTCAGTGGCAGACACTTGTAATCCCAGTGACCGGTAAGCAGACACACATCCCTGGGGCTCACTGGTCAGCCAGCCTGATCTTTTAAGCATGCTTCCTCAAAGAAGATTGGTATTTCCTGAAGAATAACATGAGACTACTTCCAGCATTCATAACCATGCACACACATGCACACATAGGAGCATGCACACACATATGTACATGTGTCCACCATATACAAAGCCATTTACTACTGCCAAGTTCTGTGTGGCCTCTGGTTTTTTATACAAAGCTGAAGTTTTTCCCATCACAGTACCCCAAGGTGGGTACCCACCTAAGCTGGACATCTTTTTCTCCTGGGTTTGCTTGGATGAATTTGTGGATCTCTGGCATGGGACTCTGAGCCCTGCAAGGGCCAGAACACAGGGCTCCTGGATACAGCTCTTTTCAGAAAGACACTATGTTACCACTAATCTGTGCTTTCTTTAGTGTGTACTAATTGGGAGGAACCTGCTGGGGTCCCAGCATGTAGCTGTCTCTCCCATTTCTTAAGGAAAAGAGGTTCTCTGGAGTTCAAACAGTATGAGGTCCTCGGACTGGGAGTCAGGGGCAGGGTACAGGTTCGGCCTCCTTCAGTTAACTGTCTAGGTGAAGGATGAGACCCTTTAGGAGCCTCTAGAACGTACTTGGACAAGGCCCTCAGGGTTGTGTTTCTGCAGTGACCCTCACACCATGGGAGACTGGGCAAGGCCAAGTGAAGCACGGACCCTCCCCTCCAGGCCTCCTCTATCAATGGGTGCAAGCTTCCCACAAGAGTAGGTGAGGAGGCTGCATCTACAGGGTGGTAAGGAGAGTGTTCCAGGAGCTCCCACTCAGGCTGCTCAGCGTGCTTTGTCCCCTTTGACCCTCACCCATCTAAGCAGGCCTCCCAGTGTTAGCCTCAGGAAACAGCAACACATTCCCCAGAAGTGAGGGATGGGGTGGGGTGTGAGGGGGCAGCATTTGGGATGTAAGTAAATATATTAGTTAAAAAGAACCAAACACACTCCAAATTATTTTAAATAAATTTTTTTTCCCAGAAGCTGGCTGGGGTTTCCAGAAATGTGAAAGGAGAGGGGGCTGGGGGAGGGGGAGGAATGTGCAGGCAACCCCAAGGATGGACTTGATCTCTCCAACTACCAGACAGCATCTGCACCTGCTCCCTCTGCAGCCAGACCACATGGCTCCAATACACAACTCACTATCTCTCTAGGGCACATGGCAAGTTCCTTAGTCTCTACACTCTGCACTGGGGGGGTAGGGGGTGCTTTAGATTGCAGCGACTGCGATCTGGGTAGAGACAAAAGAGCTGCTGAAGGATGCAGAAACTTGAAGCATTTCCCTCCCTTGAATTCCGAGATAACTCTCGTTTGCTCGTGGTGGTGTGGTTGAGGTTTCCCAGTCCTGAGGAAGCAGAGGGCAACCTAAACGTGGTTATTCAGAAAACCACTCCCATTGTCAGTCTGAATGTTCTGAGAACAGGAACTGGGGGGCAGAAAGGAGCAGCCACCTATATTTTGGCTACAATGAGACATGTCTCCTCACCATGATTATTAACATGGAGGATTAAAAAGAAAAAAGGTTGTAACCACTGGGCACAACAGCCATTTCAAAGGTCAGTTGAATGAGCTGAGGTGTTAGAGCTCACACTCAGTGGGGCTTGTGTTTGTCAATTCTCCATGACTATAACACAATACTCAGGAAAAAAAGGGCTATTTTGGTTCATAGCTTCGAAGAATCCTGACTGTGACTGAGGACAACTGCTGCTTTTAGGTCTCTGGTGGAGGTGTTAGAGGACAATGTGGGGAGAGCATGGTCTAGCAAAGTGCTCATGTCATGGCTAGAAAGTAAGAGAGAGAGTGAGGAGGAAGATGAAGCAAAGCATCTTACAATCCCCTTAGAGGGTACAACCCCTAAGGAGTTCCTGCCTTCTAAATGCTCTGCTATTGCTAACTCTGAGAACAAGAGTTTTTAACTGGCTTTTGGGGGAGATGTGTGACACATACTTTAGAAGTCTCATAATCTAGATTCACCTGCAGGATTAGATGCCCTTGTCTAGAGGTCAACTTGGTCTCCATCCTCTCAGTTATCACTGTAATGAACTCCTAAATGTACCTCTCATGTCTTCAGTCCACCACTATTCCAGACTTCTCATCCTTCCTCTGCCCTCCCTTCCTCATCCCTATCTCAAAACAAAAGTTTGAGTATCTGGTCTGGAACACAGGCATCCACAACACATTCAATAAGCATTACACAGATAAATTCATACACAACACAAAGACACTCTACAAAATACTACCAACCACAAGTCCTGTGCTATAGTCTACTATTCTTAGGATAAAGTCAACTTTAGCTTTGAACATCAGAGAAGATAGCTTTGCCTCTTGTCACTGGCTACCTCATAGTTATGTCGCAAGTATGCTAGAATTCTCAGTAGATCTGTGAAAATACCAAGTCCCCTCTAGATTCTAGACCTTGAACTTGCTTCTCTTTTTCACCTCAAACCTTTTCCATGGCCCTCCCTTCTGTCTATCTTTGGCAATCACATCTGAATGTATACCCAGGGTCCCCATCTTGTCTGGCCAGGACTCTTCCTGTGCTCTGTTTTTTTCTGGAGCCTTATTGAGTGTCCTAGAATGTCTTCATCCTAGATGAGACCTCCCTGAAGGTAACAGCATCTCACCTTTGTAGAGGGTAGTTCTGAATCTAAGGTCCTGTGCCCCAGTTGGTTTTTGATCTATCGATAAAGATACCAGCAACCAATGACTGAGGATAGGGCAGGACACTTGGAGTTGAGTAAGAGGATTCAGAGAAGATTGGAAGAACTGGGGAAGAAGAAAGCAGTAGTGGCAGAAGATAAAGCCAACCAGCCATGGGAGTATTCAATTGGAGTGCCCAATGCCTGAGGTGGCAGGGGATGTTTAGGAGTGCCCAGTCATTGAGTTAGCAAAGGAATTTTATGATTAACTGGAATGTGTGTGTGTGTGTGTGTGTGTGTGTGTGTGTGTGTGTGTGTTGTTTTTTTTTAACCCATGGATCCAGGGGAATCTGGGTGAGGCTGGTAGCTTAGTCCACCCAAGCTCAAAACAGAGTAGCAAAAACTAAATGCTACATACCCTCACTAACCTCTCATACTGCATCTTAGTCCCAAAGTGGGTTTGGCTCAGAAATATTTCTCCTCAATATTTCATTGGTAAACAAAGAACATTACTTGTAATGACATTCAACACTAAACCAGCAGCTAGATAACTAGGACAGAGGGGGCCCAGATTACTTATGGACCTCACATTGTTATCAAGAGTGAATTAGCATCATAGATCCATTTGCATGAGAAAACCATTCAGAAATGCTCAACATTACTAGTGATCAGGCAAATGTATCAGAATCATAATGAACTATCACTCCATTCGGAATGGCTAGAAAAAGGAAAACAAAACAAAACTAAAAAACACATGCTGGTGTGGATGCAAAGGAAGAACTGTTATATTCTGTTGGTGGGAATGTAAATTAGCACAGATATTATGGAAAACAGTTCAAAAGTTGCTCAGCAAATGGGAAACACATGATCCGGCCATCCCACTACTGGGTATATGTCCAAAGGAAATGAAACCATTATGTCAAAGAGACATCTGCACATGTTCACTGACGTGCTGTTCACAGTAGTCAAGATAGGAACTCAACCTGAGTGTCTGCAGATAAGCAGATGGGTTACTTATACATAATGAATATTTGGACATAAAAAGAGTGAAGTTTTGTCATTTGTAGTAACATGAATAGAATTGTTAGGCATTTTTTTTGAAGAAGTAAACCAGGCACAGAAAGACAAACTCATATGTTCTCACTTTTATGTGTAATCTGAAGGGTTGACCCAGCAGAAGAGTAGAACTGTGGCAAGCAGAGCCTGCAGGAGTCTGGGGAGGGAGGGCTGGAGTTTGGTCAGTGGGTGCCAAGGGCAGTTAGAGGGATGAAGAATTTCTCATTTCTGTACCACCACAGGCAGGATAACTATGGGTTAACGGAATATTCCAAATAACTAACAGAAAGGATTTTGAGTGTTTTACACACACACACACACACACACACACACACACACACACGATAAATTCTTGAGGTGTCCAGCGAGATGGCTCAGAGAGGTGTTTAGTGCCAACCCTGACAGCCTGAGCTCCCTCCCTAGGACCTACATGGTAGAAGGAAAGAACTAACCCCTGTGAGTTGTCCTCTGATCTCTACATATGTACCATTGCACACACACCTTCCTAAATAAACAAATGAGTGAACAAAAAAAATGTTAAAAAAAAATGTCTGAGGTATTCAATAATATATCAGTTACTTTGACCTGATACACTTAGCAACAATGTATTAAAATGTCAAAATATATCTCCTGAATATGTAAACTACTATGTGTCAGTGAAAAAGAAAACACATTTTTTTTTAAAAATACTCAGTGGGGCTGGGGGCATGGCTCAGTGCTGTGCAAGCACTAGGAACTCAATCTGAATCCCTAGAAGCCATGTAAGGGTGAACATGGTAGCTCAGATCTGTAATCCTGGTGTTCCCATGTCAAGATGGGAAGTGGAGACGGAGGAATCCTTGCATGCCAGCAAGCATGCAGTACACAGAAGCAACGAACAAAAGAGAGACCCTGGCTCAAACAAGGTAGAGGGTGAGTGCCAATTCTCAAGGCTGTTTCCCCTTCCTCTTCCTCTCTCCCCTCCCACACTCATAAAGACAAAAAAATAATTAAAAGTAAGTTAGTGATTAGCCTATAGTTTCCTATTTAACAATAGTCCTTATCTAAATAATAATTACAATAGGGCTTTCTTAATAAAAAAGAAGGCTTCATAGGCTGGGAATCAGAAGGAACTGGGTTCTAGTCCCAGTTTTGCCTGAAAGCCAATCACCCCCTTCCTCATTGACTTTAATTTTCCCTCTTAACCAAGGGGACGTGACCCTGTTCTGCACGCCTTTGAGATCAGACAAGATATTTGGTGGTGAAAGGGGCTTTGATGAGTGCAAAGCTCGGACCAGACATACAGGATGACGGATGTTCCTCAGGCACAAAGAGAGGTTTCTCCGAGGCCTGTTATCTCTTCTTTATTTTCTTTCAAGGAAATGGCTCCAACCAGTCCGCCTGCATTATTGTTGGCACTAGGAACCAGGGGGAGAGGGCGGCAGAAAGGGAGCAGGGATCTTTAAGAGAGACTCTCTGGGGGACACTAATATTTTTAATAGTTTGTGGGTTATGAAGTAAATCTCTGTTCTCTGCATTATATATCTCAGCTGAGCCCAAAGAATGTTTCCAGAGTCTCTAATGAAACTGAAGCAGTAACCCAGAGAGAGAGAGAGAAAGGAAGAAAGGGAGATTTATTTGCAGAGATGTTTGCTCAGAGAGAGGAGAAAGCAGCTAGAGGCAGGGGGCCCTACTCAGCCACATGCCCCCAGCCCTCTCATGCCCTTATTCAGTCCGTGGTCGCTGCTGGACCACCTGTCCTCACCTTTGAAGCGGGCAGGCAGCCTCCTCTTCCCACGGCTGGAGACTGGGGTGCTGGGGCTTTCTTTCTGATCATCTGGAGAGGGGTGAGCTTGCCAGCAGTTGGGGGGACTGGCTTTTACAGCATGTAAGAAAGCCCAGCGCCTCGGTGGGAGAGCGCAATTATTAACAGGTCCTACCTAGGCCTTGGGAAAAATGCAGGACTGCATGGAGTTTAAAAGGTCGGCGAGAATAACAAAACCAGACTTTCTGGGGAGTCAGAATGGATTTAAAATACACTTCGAGGAGACTGGGGCTCCTTTGCTGTGGCAGGCGCAGCATGAATGTCTTTGTGTGTTCATAGGCATATGTCCACACTTCTGGGTTCTGGGACCTTTGTCAGCTCACAGGGTGTGTGCTCTGGGCAACTTGTAAGTGCCAAGAATGACAGCCCAGCAGCTGAGCTGCTGTGCAGGGCTATCACTCACTCCCTGCTCCTCCCCATAAAGCCAGAGGAGTGAATTAACTAGTTCTAAGGGCCCTTCTAACTTAGGCAGCCAAAGCAATGGAGGATGGAGAGAGCCAGTTCCTGGCCCACCAGGTGCCTGGGTGCAAATGCCCAGCTGACCACTTAATTATCTGGGAGTTCTAGGCAAGTTGGTACACTGTCTTGGTGTTCATGTGTTGTTCCTACACCTCTTCAGGGAGGATGAGGGAATGAAATGAGTATAAAACAAGCCTGGAACATGATATGCTCATATGGTCCTCTCTGCTCACACCTTCTTCATGTTTCAAAGCTAGCTATCACTCGCCTTTTATCTACACTTAAGAAGATTCATTCATTTGATGAACATTTACTGACCATTAACTGTGTCCTGGCACCAGTTTAGGCATGGAGAGATAGATAGCTGAAAACCTCTGCCCTCTAGAGTTTCTGTTTTAGAGTGTTCTAGTGTCAGACCCAAAGAGGCTGGATGTAGGATTGAGAGGCCCAGGCTGGCCAGAGTCAGACAGACATTCGCTATGGGGGAGGGGCAGCACGTAGTCTCTCAGAACATGAATAACTGTAGCAACCCTTTGGGGCGGGAGACAACTGTGGCCCCTATCTAGGGGCCTTTTAAGTTTTTGATTGTGAAGAGCTTAGAGATATAAAAACAGTGGTGAACTTGAAAGGCACGCTATCTTCTTTCTCTTTTTCTGTCATATACTTACTGTGCTGGCTACTTTTGAGACAAGCTAGTCAACTTGAGACAAGCTAGAGTCATTTGGGAAAAAGGAACCTCCACTGAGAAAATGTTCCTACTATACTGACCTGTGGGCAAGCCTGTAGTGCATTTTCTTGATCAATGAAATGTGGGCGTGTCATCCTTGGGGCGGTATTATAAGATAACAAACTGAACAAGCCAGTACGCTGCACTCCTCCATGGCCTCTGCCACACATCCTTCCTGATTCCAGGTCTCTGCTGTGACTTTCCTGACTGAGGGACTGCCTGCAGACGTTAAGATGAAAGAAACCCTATCTTGCTGAGCTGCTTTTGGTCAGGGAGTTTTAGCAAAGCAATAGAAACCTTAGCTACGATACTTCCCCACATGCACTAAGGCTTCATATTAAAAGGTCACCATGAGACTATTAGAAAACCTGATCAAGTGCAAAGTGTTCTCCAGCAGAGACTAACAGCACTCGAGCACAGAGTGTATGCAAGTCTGGGTGCGTGGAGAAGAGTCAGACATACTGTTTGATTGTTTTATGTTTCAGGTAGCTCTGGGGGAAATGTAAACGTGTCAGCTATTTGGGGGTGATCAATACAGGCCAGAGACAGCGTCACTTGACTTGAACCAAGTGTCCTAGTCAGAGGTTCCTAGCCTATTCTGTTTATTGAGTAAGACTTCTCTCTTATTATATAGGTATAGAAGGTAGGAACATGTGTCCTGGGTATGGTTAAGGTAAGAGGCAGAATCCATCTGGCTTGACTTCTGGGACTTGATTGTCAGAAAATACGAACTTATTTAAGGACAACTATCTGGGCAAGGCAATGATGTGGTGGTGGTGGTGGGATTGCAGGTGCTGGGGGATGGTGGTGGGAGGGTTTGGAGGCCCTGTTTGCTTGGCTTGGAACACAGGTCAGAAGGAGGAAGGATACACTGCATATGAGAACACAGTTATGTGTGTAACTTACGGGTTTAAGATAAGTCTCTGGCCCTCACAGGTCTAAAGGTGTGATTGTTTGAAACTTGAAACATGAACATAACTCCTATAGATGGATGGAGCAGTGGCCTTTGGATGGGAAAGCCGCCGTCTTGGTTAAAGTTCTGGCCAGAGTCACGAGCCCTAACAGAAGAGGTCTGAGGTGACAAACGGTACAGTCTTTCCTCGAGGTGGCTGTGGCAAGCCAGTCTCACCTCTGCTAATGACACTCCTCTGTGTTTCAGTTTGGCCTGATGATACCCTTCTGAAGATTGTGACTCTTACTGTCATGGTCATGCCTTTGGGCATGTAATAGATCTTTGAGGCCTTTTACAGCCAACTTCCCTCTTGGCTCATGTCAGCTACCAGTGAGCTATTGGGGCAGGCTAAGGACCTCTGAAAACTTCCTCCTCAAAACCAAAAAGAACACTGGGCAAATTGTCAGAATCAACCATTTTTAGAATTCTGGATACAAACCAAAGGCTTGCACGATTCAGGAAAAAATTTAATCAAGAAAAACAGCTCCCAGTAAGAACAGCATGCTCTGTGGCATGTTAGCTTGCTCCATTCTCTCACAGTGCCTCGTCAGTAGCTATGAGAATCATCCCCTGCAATCGCAGTGAGCAGCTGCCTGGCTGCTACTAAAAGGGGTACAACAGAGAGGGATGTCTTTGAAGTTCCATTCCTAGAGTGCCTTCACTATCTTATATGACTGGTGGCTTTCTGGAAGCCTCCACTGCTAAGGCTGTATAGCCTCCTAGAGTGTTTTTTGAAAGCAACCAGAGGCAATTGGTTAACATCATAGCAGTCTGTGACAATGAGAAACTCCAAAATATTCCTGGGAATCTAGAAAGCAGTGTGTATGCCTTGAGATGTCCCAATGTGCTTTGTGCTTGCTCTGGAAAGAGCTGAAATGACTCCAAGCTCTTGTCTCTGGCTAACCCAAAGGCTCTTCAGGAAGGAGTATTGGCTTTAGCCATTTAAGAAAAATCTCTCTCTACCCATTAGCCACTCATTAGGGCAATTGAGTAGAGATTTCGATGTCCACACAAATCAATGAAAAGAGAACGATAGAACTGGCTCTGAAAAGCCACCAAAGAAACACTGTCAGCCGTCAACAGTCACATCTATAAATCCTAGATTTGAGGCACCTTATTATTTTAAATGCCCAGTTGCAAACAGAAATTAGTAGGCACGCACAGAAATAATTAAATATAACCCATGAATATAAAAAAAATAGTTAATCAGGAATATTCTTGAAGAAGTGCAGAGGTCTGATTTCCTAAGCAAGGACTCTAAACCACTTAATTCAAATATAAAAGAAAGAAACAGTGTCTAAAGAACCAAAGCACTGGTGGTAGAGAGCTGGTGTAGAGATTAAGATCACTTGTTGCTTTTTCAGGGACTCAGGTTCAGTTCCCAGCACCTACCTGGTGGCTCACAACCACTTGTAACTCGAGTGCTAGGGGATCTGATGCCCCTTTTGGACTTCTGTGGGCATTGTAGAGCAGACAAAACATTCATACACATAAAGTTAAATAAATCCTAAATAGTAGCTAAAGTATAAAAAAATACACCAAATGCAGAGTATTAATAGCAGTAGCAATTATACATGTCTATATACATCTATGCATATACAGACATTTATAAATCCAACAAACACCCACACATTATATAGTGGCAAAGTTCAGTTGCTGAAATAAAAACCTCATGAAAGGGTGTCAATATATTTTTATTGGTCAGAGAATTGACAAACTTGAAGTCCAAATGAAATTATTCAGCCCAGGAGAGAGATGAAATAATGAAGAAAAATGGGACACCATAAGTATATGAACATGTGCAATGAGAAGAAATAGGAAAGAAAGAAGCAGAAAGAGTATTGAAAAGTAATATCTAAAAATATCCCACAGCCATTAAAAAAACAAACGTACATAATCTCACAGCTCAATGACCTCCAAGTTGGGTACATTCAAAAATATATGTGTGTGTGTGTGTGTGTGTGTGTGTGTGTGTGTGTGTGTGTATGTGTGTGTGTGTGTATGTGTGTGTATGTGTGTGTGTGTATGTGTGTGTATATATATATACACATATGTATATGTGCATATATGTATGCATATATATAACAGTTAAACGGTTAAAAACTCCAAAAACCCCAAACAGAGACTGAAACTTGACATTGACAGGAGGCAAGAAGTGACCCCAAGCACAACTTAATACAATTCACAGCAGATTCTCACCAGAAGTCATGAAGACTGGAAGGCAATTTATTTTTAAAAGATGTTACAGATGAAGAATTCTATAGCTAGCAAAACTATCCTTCAAAAATAGAGCAGTTAAGACTTTAAGGAAATATATGAAAACAGAACACCAGAGACCAAGTAGCTGATAAACAAAGGAAATTCATTGCTCACAGTTTTGGAGTCTGCAAAATCCAAGATTGAGGGATCAGCAGATTAGGTGTCTGATGAGGTCTCAATTGGTTCACAAGGTCTACTATGTCCTAAAACCATGGGCCATGGTGGTGGGGACAAAGAAGCTCTTTGGAGTCTCTTTTATATGCCTGCTAATCTCACTTATGACAACCTCATCCTCATGATGTAATCACTTCACAAAGGCTGTGACCTCCGAATCTAATCACACAGAGGATTACATTTTGAAACATGAACTTTGAGATGACACACATATGAAAGCTAGAATTAGTCACCCACTGAGTTGTGATACGACATTAGGACTTTGGGTCAGGAACCTTTAAGATGGACTATCTCTTTTATCATCCAGCCAAAGTCTAAGTTCCTGCTAAAGTGCATTCCATAATGGAGAAAACTGGGGCTCAAGGGACCCCAGCTGGAGTCAGGAGAGGAGTTACTGTGGGATCCATTGAAGGTCCAAGGCCAGACTCAGCAACCTAACGGGTTCGTCAGCAGGAAATGCCATAACCTTGGCACCCAAAGGGAACAGATGTGCGTTTTTCCCACATTAGGACATCTAGCTAAGAATGAGTTCCTTGGCCCTCAGGGGGACATTTGGGATTCAAGGGTGACTGGGCCTATTTACAATCTCTTAAAGGGACCACTACATCCTCTCTGGACTATGTACTGCATCCCTTCTTTCACTGCTGATGTTGGTAGTCTCTAGTTGGAATCTCCTGTCCCCCCCACCCCACCATTCCAGCATGACACTAACCCAGACACTTTCATGTGTCTTATCTTGCCACCTCACTCCAGAGAGGCTTCTCAAATGAATCCAAATCCAGAGCCTTAGATTCTCCTCCTGACTGCTTATACCAGTTGTTCCATCAGGTTTTCTGCAGAGGTCAGAGAGGAGGGAATCATCTTCTGAAAATACCTTCTACAGCCTCCTGACTACTTCTGATGAGTTGAAAATCATCTTGGGGGGCAGGTACTAAACCAGATGCTCACAGCTGTGAATGAGCAGAGAAGGGGGGCGATGATGCTAACTGTGGGTAGGCTTTTCCACATCTCTGCTCCTGTAGTCCTCACAAGGACCCTGTGAAGTACATACTACCATGACCCCAGTTTAAACACAGAGATTGGTGGGACCACTCCTGGCATCCAAGTACTCTCAAGGAAGAGCCTATATGCTTTGCCACAATCCGTTCAGCCACTCCAGAAAAGATCCCAGGTCCGGGGAGGCTAGGGAGGGCAACAGAGGCCTGCTTGGGTTCAGTTCAGTGTTCATACATTCAACACCAGGAGGAAATAGGCCAGTAGTGAGAGGGTGCAATCCAACTTTATCTTTATCTTTCCTTTCCAGAAACATTGGTTCATTTCTGAGACAAGTCTGTGGCCACCTTCTGAGCCAGGGCAAACTTTCTGGAAACTACTCACCCTGAAGCTGGGAGGATGCTAACTAGAAAGCAAATGCTACTTGTCTTGTTCAGGAGGTAGGGCAAAGAAGGCGGAGGCTTCTGAGGTAATCAATCAGTGCTGTACCTACCGAACGGACTTCTCAGTAAGGAGGTGACCCTCAACCCCAGAAGAAAGGGAAATCACACAATAAGCAGAGCCTGCAGGCCACCTGGGAGGGCTCTGTTGACTCTGCGAGGCTTAATTCTGTCTACAGCTGGTTGGTTCTCCTTGGTCAATTCATTGATCACCCCAAAGGTTCTGTTTTTTGGTCAGTAATATGCAGATGTTAAGCACAAGTCTTGGTGGTGAGTTACTAAAAGGTTTAGAAATTCACTCAAATCATACACCGAGGAAGATACATCCCTTTGGGGGGTAGGTTTTTGTTTTAAGATAGACTGGTCTTGAACTCTTTGTCCTTTTCTCTCAGCTTCCTGAATGCTTGGATTATAGACATGTACCACCACGCCCAGCTGGTGGCATAGTGTAAACCACCATTGATCAATTCTAGAAAATCTTGACTAAAAACTGGGCAACAGATAGATGGGAAACTTAAGAGCCTAGATAAGCTCAGGATGCACTGGGTGCCACAGAATATTCAGGCCACTGGGACCCTGCCTTGGGGAGAGGCAGATGGAGGGTTATTTATAGGGTCAAGACTGACACCTCGGTCTTCTGAGAGGACGTGGAGAAGATGCCCAGTGAAAAGCTAAGGCTGGAGCCTCACCTGGTCTGCTGCTGTGGGAGAGGTTCCTGCCCTTGCCCCTCCTGGATAAGTATAACTGGTGGCAGGCTGTAGGCTGGCACAGAGGCTGTCTTTCCTGCTTTATAAGGGACTGGAGAAAGCTACTTCTCTCAGCTTCAAGCTCCGAGGGATGAAAAAGAACCCAGCTTATAAGTTGCATGGGCTCCAGAGAGGTTATTAGCTGCATAACACTCTGATGACAGAATCTGATACCCAGGGGTAAATGTCATTTGTACAGCCACATCACCGAGCAGTCTGCTCACGAAGAGGATGCCATTGGCAACCTTTGATGGATACTCAGTGACCTAGGAGGGGACAAGTGGGAAACACATTGTGTACTATGTTTTTATGGCAGGTTCCAGGAGCTTGGCTCCTTTCACTCTGTCTCTTCATATCTCACCACATCACATGTTGACATGTTTCACACACACACACACACACACACACACACACACACACACACTCATGTATTCACACTCATACCTGATCTGTCTCCCAGCTGGTAGATGTGGCTACCCGAATGTCCTTAGTACTATAACCACTTTCCCACACTAGCACCTCCTGTGACTAGATCGTCCATGTAGCCAGAGTGAACTTTATGAAATGTAACCCGTGCCTCTGACGTAAGGAAGAAGTGAGAGAACAAAGAAAGGATTCACCATACAGTAGCTCTGGAGGAGCCCAGCTTCTATGTGGCATGTGTAATCACGGGGCCATCACAACAGCATCTCCATGCTGTCACCACTGCTGTCACCATAGCCTCCACCAATAGCATCTAAAAGCCACATGTTGACATGTACCACACTACTTCGTCTATCTCTGGCACTTCTTTCCAGCCATTAAATGGAGGCCTGCCTACCTGGCAGGATGAAGGCAAGGGTGACAAAGCTGGCAAGAGGGCAGTGTTGGGTACAACATCCAACAGGGTGAAAGGTGAGTCGCTGCTGCCATTAGCTTCACACTGACTGTCTCTGTTGGCATAGTCATCCACACTCTTGCAGACTGGGACTTGCTTGAGGGTAGTCACGTCTTTAGATACAGTCCTGGGACCTGGGCTCTAGTTCAGGACCTGGCTAGAGCCTGAACTATGGATCAAAGAAATCTGAGGTTTCTGTTTGGGTTTCCATTAAGTTGTAAGAGCTTAAGGGCAGGAAAGAACGAACAGGCAGGCCTGGCAAGCCCATTCTACAGAGAGAAAAGTATGGCTCAGAGATAAGTTTTGAAGAGCTTGTGCCCCTTTCTGTAGCCTGGTAGCAGTCACCGTTGTCTACAGATGGGTTGATGTTGGGAGAAGTGAAGCAAATCCTCTCTGGGGTGTTATTTCACTCATTCAACAATCAGTGGGCACCTACTGGGTGAGGCCCTTCCACATATGCTGCCTCTGGACATGTGTACCATTCTGCCCAATTTCAGGGATGCTATGACTTGTTCCAGGTCACACCACTGTCTGGTCAGTGGTTCACATGACTCAAGCCCACATCCTCTGTGTCTGTCTTGTCGTTCTTTTCTCTGCACAGATAGACTCTCTAGGTCCAGTTCCTTGTCTCTCCCTAAAACAAGACAGGATTAGAAGTAAGCCCTGGTCCCCAGCATCCTTATGAGCACAAGGACTCATTTTGGAAGCAGAACTTGGCAGACCCACTGGGATTAATTAATTACAGGCCTATCTTCAGGGTGGCCCCGTCGGCTATTGAGGCTGCCGCATACCTGTTGATTGCATAATCCATAAATACATTTGACATCTTTAATTGGAATCAGGCCCCCCCAGGCCCTGCCCACAGCTGAGTTATGAGCTCCAAACTCCCTGTTGGCAGCACAGCTTCTGCCTGAATTGGGGCCCAGGGAGGAGAAATCAACTTAGGGCATGATGACATTTCTTAAGGATTAGGAAGCAGAGAGAAAAAAAGATCGCTATTTCAGTGTAAGCACGGAAGGCCCTCTTTTCAAGCTCTATGGCTGTGGTCATCATCCTGTCACAATTCTCCAGAAAGTCTTCTTGGGTTTTTAGAATGCTGAGGTTCTAGACCTATACAATGGAATCGTTTACAGGACCCATAGTGGAGCTCACATGTGACTTTGGGACTTTCTTGATGGAATCCACACCCAGTCTGCTTTACCTAGATCCTCTCCCAAGATAGGCTAGGCTTCTTGTCAGACACTACAATAATAAGATGAGGCTTCTGCCTGCCTGGATAGGGATCCTTCAGACCCTTATGTGCTCTGATCCAGAACATACATGCCTGGGACCAGAGCTTGAGTCCTAGAACTGTGTCTTCATTCACTCACTGTCATGACCACCTAATACGCAAGCTCCCAGTGAGAAGCAATCTGGGAGGAGAAAGAGCTGAGTGAGAAGAAGAAGCCTACAGCCCAGTGGGAAAGCATGGACAGAGGTACTTGGGGAGACCCACACCAGGCACACAAAATCAGCTGGCGAAGAGTTGGAGGGACTAACTGGAAACTTACGGAGCTAGATGTGAACAGAAAACCAGGTCTCCCTGCAAAGACCCTGCAGTGCCTAGCCAATCTTCTCTTCTGTCCTACTGACAAGAAGGTTGGCTTCTGTGAATACCTAAAAGTCCTGTACAGAGGCCTGACTTAGTGTGTCATTTGGTTCCCTTTCTAAGCTTTTCTGTGTGAAGGAGGCTCAAGTGGACCATGAATACTGGCAGAGAGCACTGGAATGCAAGGCACAGGCTGTCCATGGCTGCAGGTCATTCCTCTGGCCATCTCAGACTTTGCTCAGGCACTTGTGTTTAGCTACACTGCTCAGAGCCATACCTAGGACATGGACTTCACCCTAGCCTACTTCACCGCTCACTTTGCTTTTCTCTCCCTGCCAGGTCCTCCCATCAGAGGCGGGACTACTCCACTCCTACAGTCAGATCTTTCACCCTCTCGGTGCCAGACCCTCCAGAAAGCTTCTGCAGTTTGGCAGCCCATACTCCAGGAAGATGAGGTGTTTTCTATGACAGAAGAATGCAGCCCAAAATAAAGGGAGCCCCCACGGTGGCCACATGCTAGCCGTGCCACTGTGCACACGTGGTTTACCTCTCTCGGCTTTGTTTTCTCTCTCTGCGGTGTTTACAAGACAGTTAATAAGGGTGATTCATCCGTATGAACGTGCCTCACCCAGTTTGAAACTGTTTAAGAGTCTAGAGAAACAGCAATGAATGGAATAAACTTTACCACATTCAGGCACCATTCTAGTGGAAGATTCAGGGGCCCACAAGTCCACATTCTGCATGTTGAGGATGAGAACCTGTGTGGAGAAGCACAGAGGGAGATGGAGGTTCAGGGAGCATGTGTTTGGGGTGTGTGTGTGCTGTTTTAGTCAAGGTGGGCAGGGAAGGTCTTTTTGAGGTGAGAACAGAGGGGTAGAGATAGCAATCATTAAGTTCTCTGAAGAACACTCTAGACAGAGCATGGTAAGCCCATGTGAAGGATAGCCAGAGTGGTTGTGAGCAGTGTGTGGGTGGGTGGGTGGTTGGGAGAGGAGAAGTGAGGTGAGGTCAAAGAGGTAGCAATGTGGGGACATTGGTTAAGGTCCTGATTAGCATGGAGGACTTTTGGGTCATCCTAAGGTCACAGTCTTCCTTGGGCAAGGGGGAACCTGTTAGAGGCATTTTAGCTACAGGCAATAAGGTCCAATGGGCATCATATTGTATTATTATCATGACTGTTATTGCTGTTACCTTGTGGTGGCTAGATTTGAACCAGTGTCTCACAGTGAGAAGCAAAGGCTCCACCATTGAACTGGACACTTCACGTTATTATGAAGCTTCTCTTCCTTGTCTTTTAGAGGAGCGATGCAAATGGCAAGAGTAGAATCAAGGGAGCTCAGCATACCGCAGTGACTCCAGGAGAGATGGTAGGTTTTGGACTGGGGAGCTGGTGGGAGAGAATGTGAGCTGTGTGTATGCTCAGGGTATATCTGAAGGGTGTGTGTGTGTGTGTGTGTGTATCTATATATCTATATATTTTGCTGACAAACTGGAAAGAAAGTGCCAGAAAAAGAGGAGTTAAGAGTGAGTCTGGCTGTGTTGTTCGGATGTAACTGGGAAAAGAGGCCCACTTCCTCGTACAGAGACTATGGGTGAAAGAAATGGGTATAGTCGGGGGCTTTGTCAAAGTTCAACTTGGGATGTGCTCTTTTCTAAGCGTCTGCTGGACAAACAGGCAAGATCAAGTTGGAGATGGCAAGGGAGGAGATGGCTTTGAAGATAAACAAAGGCATAGGGAAGAAGAGGTTTGAGGAGATGGCTCTGATGCCCTCAGCATTTAGAGAGCAGGGACAGAGGGGAAAACCTGTCACCTTGAGCAAAGGTTGACAAGGAGGAGAGGGAGCCAAGCCTGAGGTCGGTTAACTTTCCAACTCAGAAGGGCTCTGTTTGGAAATGGAAGGGCATGGCTGATGGGCCTCTCTAGAGGGGTCCTCATTTTGGTCCTGGTGTGAGGAGGAAAGCCCCTGTAGAAGCTGTCTCTTCATTCTTAATTCTTAGATGTCTTTGAGCCCTACAAGAAGAGGTGGCGCTTGGAAGCAGGTCGATTCAGCCAAGCATATTACGTTTGCTTAGAGTTTGGGCACAGCAAACAGTTAGTGACCCAAGGAAATCATGTCACTGTCCCCTGCAGCCTCCATGCAATGACACCATGCTGACCGCACTTTTTAGAGTGATATAAGCCCATGAGTGTGAGCCAAAAGGTTTTATAGGTCACCCTTTGAATGGGTCTCTGTCTCTATGAGCAGAGTTATGTGTGCTACAGTAGGGAGGGCGGTTCTTGAAGCCTCTTCCCCTGACAAGATCCATATGACTTGAGCCTAGTCCACAGCTGGCTAGCAGTCCAGCTGTGAGGTCTATCTTTTCTGTGTCATTTGCTTGTGTTATGTCACAGCCCTTTTCCTACTTCCCTGACACCATTTAGTCCTTCAGTTCAAATCTGCATCACTTCAACCACCATCTATTGGGCCATTCTCTGAGATGAGCTCCTATGTTTAGCTGTGCCCAGATGTGGCTCATGCAAATGCAACAACTTTGTAGAAATTCTGCTCTAAATGTAAAACAGAAGGAACTAATTACACTATATGGGGCCAATGCAGAAGGGAGTGTGAATTCAGGAGCATCATGGAGGGGATGGAGGCTCTGTGCTGTATAACTGGGCAGATCTCTCCTGGGGGATGATACCTTCTCTGATGAGTGGGGATGTGGGCTAGGGTTTTATCTAACAGCAAAATTTGCTCAGTATCTTTTTCCCTGTCTAACAACTTCCAGATATCATTCTGATGTGCGCTTGTGACCAGCTTTGCCTTACTAGGTCCCAAGAACACTTCCATCCTCCTACTCACAAGCAAAGCTCAATTTTTACCTGAACTGGCAGAGTGTCAGGTCCAATAGCATGGTGGTAAACTGAAAGCCAGTTAGGATCTCCCTGCTAGCGCATAAGACTCAGGTCTAAGCAAGCATGCCACACTTCATCTCCCAACCCATAATTTCCTCTTTTTTGATATTAGGAAAATAATAGCCACAGTAGTGAGCACTTCTTTTTGCTCTTATTAGAGTGTCTGGCACTGGATTCAGTGCTTTGTAGGCTTGATGACTGCTAAATTTCAAAATAAGCTATGGTAGTCTGCTAGTCTTCTGCTATGTCTCCTGAAACACAGGTTCAGAGAGGGAAGGTAGTTTGTTCATGGTCACCCAGATAGTAATCCATGATGCGGGGAGACGGAGCAGAGAAATTTCATTCAAAGCATGTGTTATTGACAATGTGTAATATATGCCATCCTTCCTCAAGTTTGTGTGGCAAAGACGTTAGTGCATGTTTAAAGTCCTTAAAGTTCCTTTAGGAACGTTAAGTAAAAGGCCTCAGAGCATGTCGTCAGAGTTGGTGTGTTTTAAAAACTCTTATTTCTGGGGAGTGGAAAAGTACATTTTTGTAATGCAAGTAATTAACTGCTAATATGTTTTGTTTTCATTAACCTGTGGATTTCATAAGGGAAATGAATACATTAGTGAAATGCCCAGAACAATGCCTGGCATGTGATAGGTGCTCAGTAAATGCCTAGTGAACTAACTAGCTGTATTCTGAGCTCACACAGTGGGTCTCTTCTCCCCAGAGTCCTCTGTGCTCTGGGAGGGACAGAAGAGAGCTATGAGCTTGCTAAGAAGTCTGGGTATGTGGCCAGTCGTAGGCCTATGTCTGGCTCTCTGGCAGTACTTTAACAGCTGCTGTGTAAAGACTCCTAAAATCTCTCAGTGAAGGAGCTTAGCGGGGGTAGGCAGTGCGCTGCTAAGATGCGGTTAATGCATCCAGCATGCCTCTCTCTAGTTAATTAGAAAACTTTATTACAGGAAAGCTGAAGTGGCTTTTCTTTCCAAGGGAAATGCACTAACTTCTGAGAGGTGGAAAAGAGGGGTGCCAAAAGCTGCTCATGCCCCTCCCCTGTTTTTCTCCAGGCCTGTTCGTATGGGCCCCACCACCCAGATAGTACATCTGTAATGTGGGCTCAGCAACAAGAGCATCATATGGAGAAACAGTGAGCACCTCTCTAGGAGTGAGAGAGCTTCAGACCTGGGCTGTGACTCTGCTAGGATCTATTTCCCACCCACCAAAGGGACTGATAGTGGCCCTACCTCTGAGGGCTTAGAGAGACAACAAAGGTGCCTGGAATATGGAGGCTGGGTCTTGGGGTACCTGGTCATTACCTACAGGGGACCAACGGATCCTGCAGACTGAAT
This sequence comes from Montemys delectorum, assembly GCA_019843815.1. Classification (NCBI taxonomy): domain Eukaryota; kingdom Metazoa; phylum Chordata; class Mammalia; order Rodentia; family Muridae; genus Montemys; species Montemys delectorum. The sequence goes on along the minus strand of JADRCD010205481.1, from coordinate 1,017 downwards.
TCTGAGAGTGTCTTGTAGTTTGAATCCTGCTAAGCAGGTATGTGGACATAGTATGTGTCCACTAAATGGGAGCCCAGTGCTCAAGAAAGCTGGGGATGATTCATATACTTTAAGACATTCTGTCTTTGCCTAATTCAGGCCAGGTTAGGTTAGGTTAGGCCAGGCATGTGCACGCGCGATCGCGCACACACACACACACACACACACACACACACACACACACACACACACAGAAACAACCAAAAGTGAGGGCTAGGTGCTCTGTGACCCCTGGCTCACTAACTGCCTCCTGGGCATTGATTCTGGGGAAAAGGAGTGTTTGGATCAAAGGATGGAGAGGAACAGATTTACGAGTGTATCTGGGCTCCTCCTAGACATTTTTTTGCTCCTGTCCCCTCCCCTCCTGCGCATCTGGACAGGCACTGGCCTTGGAAAGGAAGAACAGGAGAGAGAATAAAGGATTTTTTTTCTGGAAATAATTCTTCCTCAGAAGTGTTTTGTGTGTGTGGGGGGCATGGTGGGGAGGATCCTTTGGAGGTGGTCCTGCATTCAGGTCATCTAAGTCCACTGCCAAGGTGCCATCAAGGTCTGATCAGGATACTGGGAATGTCTAAAAGGTCTTCCCTGGTGAGTCAAGTAGACTGAATTCTCTGAGGTATGCTATGCAAAATTACTCTACCCTCTAGAACTTATCACCTATGTTCTCATGAACCTGCATTCATATATCTAAGCCCTCTGGCATGGGAACTCCCCTTTGTCTACCTCTATGTCCCCAGTGTCGGCATAATGCCTGGTATGGGCTGAAATGCCTGATATAAAGGACAGGGTTGAAAAGAAATGAAGAGGTCATGACACAGTTACATAGATTGACTCAAAAAAGGTGCTACTCCACAAGACAGATGGGAAAACTGAGGCCTGATGTGATGAAGTCAAGTCCCCCAAGTGTTGCAGGAAACAGCACAAGCTGTGGTCTGTGCACAGCAGCTTTTGCACATTGTTTTTTTTTTTTTTTTTTTT
>JADRCD010205480.1:0-12278 GCA_019843815.1 Montemys delectorum | reverse complement strand
AAAAAAAAAGTGTATACTAGCCGGACAGTGGTGGTGCACGCCTTTAATCCCAGCACTTGGGAGGCAAAGGCAGGTGGATTTCTGAGTTCGAGGCCAGCCTGGTCTACAGAGTGAGTTCCAGGACAGCCAGGGCTACACAGAGAAACCCTGTCTCGAAAAAAAAAAAGTGTATACTATACTACACATACTGCCCCAAAGCCTTTGCACACAACAAGAATGATCCTCCTACTTCACTCCTGAGAGTTAGAGTTACAGACACACACCACTATGCCCAGATGACAGTCCTTTCCCGTAATCATATTATTCAGCCACAAGCATTTTGTTATAGGAACAGAAAATGAACTAAGAACTCCTAGGCCTAGAAACAGGAAGGGAAACACAGAGGACTGCAGGACATTGCCTGTAGGGGCTCATCTGAAGGACCATCATTGCTAGATTGGAGAAAGGGCTTAGAGTCATAGTAGCCCTCTGCTCTGATACAAAGTTTGCCATCTTGGCAGAGCCCCCAGCAAACAGTAGCATCAGGCTTGGCTCCTGAAAGCTTCGAGAAAGCCACTGTCCTTATTGAGGGAAGTCACGATGCAGAAGTAACTGAGGTGTAGGGAAAGGAAGCAGACATCTAGAGATGCAGTTACTGTGGGATGGAGTGCTCAGTCTTGATGGGCCCAAATTCACCAGTCATATATATCCAGTAGGATTCAGAGCACATAGAAAAAGCACACATGGGAAGCCAGCCTGGGCCCCTGTAAAGCTGTGTGTTCCTCCTAGGCCCAGTCTGCTGGTATCAGAGGTGTCCTGATAGCAAGGAAGATTCTGGATCTTAGAGGAATAGGGCCAGGAAGCAGCTCAAGACCTCCCAGAAGCCAGACCAGTTCAATTATCCTAAGCCCATGGGAGGTTGAGATAGAAGAATCGCCTCAAATTCTAGGTCAGCCTGGGCTACACAGGGAGACCTTGTCTCAAAAACACAAGTTCAGTTCATTGGTGAGCTCATCATAAGAAGTGTCCAGGCTGGAGGGGCAGCCTGCAGTTCCTGACCTGTGCAGAGCTAGGAAGATGTCAACAAATGGGGGTGGGGTACAGCCAGTTCCCATCTAAGATGCTCAATTTTCGATTGCTCTGCTTTTCCACAGTGTGAATGTGATGTGCAGTCAGGAGAAGCTGCTTCAGAGTCTGAACTTGGGTGTTTTCCCAGTCCACCCACACACAGCACTGCCTTCTGATGCTAGGTGCTGATGCAAGTGCGACGCACTGGTGCAGCAGCATCCAAGGAAAGAGCCCCCGAGGCTTCTCATTTTTTGCCATTGCTGAGCTGGCTATGTGCATAATAAATAAATGCCATAAAATTAAAAAAAAAAAACTCAAAAAGGGACACGTGGACTCTGACCAGTGCAGCACATATCTAGACTCTAGCACTCAAAAGGCTGAGGTGAGAGACTGGTAAGCGAGCCCAGGAATTCAAGGCCAGTTTGAGACAGTACAAAGGAATGAAGGGAAGGAGGGAGAGAAGAAAAGGAAGAGTTTAAAAAGGAAACATGGGGCGTGAGCTCAACGATAAAGATCCCTGGCTGCTCTCTAGAGTACCCAGTTTCAGTTTCTAGCACCCACGTGACACCTCACAACCATCTGTAACTCTAGTTCTAGGGGATCCAACACATTCTTCTGACTGGTGGCATCTGGGACACAAGGAGATGCACATGCATACATGGAAACAAAACAAACAAATCTTTTTTTTTTTTTTTTTTCCTGAGACAGGGTTTATCTGTGTAGCCCTGGCTGTCCTGGAACTCACTCTGTAGACCAGGCTGGCCTCAAACTCAGAAATCCACCTGCCTCTGCCTCCCCAGTGCTGGGATTAAGGGCGTGCGCCACCACCACCGGCTACAAACAAATCTTAAGACAGAAAAGATGGCATTGGATCAGTAACAGGGGTAGAGAGACTCCCAGAGAGTCAGGGGCAGCTGGAACACTGCTGACCCAGTACCACGGCAACCCTGGAAGAGCTGCAGCTGCCATCACCACTGCCATGAGTGACAAGGCTTACTGACACCAGGTAGCCACCAGCTAACCCCAGTTCCAGTCCCAAGCCTTCGGTAGCAAGCAGCACTGGCCCATGTGGCTTGAAGTCTGCAGTGCCTGGTGACAGGGACGAAAAGTTATCTCAACAATGTTTTGTGAACAGTAGAACGGTTTGAGGTAAGAAGCAGATATGAAGGCCGTACATAATGGCACTCCCCTTTGATCCCAGCACTTAGGAGGCACAGGTAGGTAGAGCTCTGCTTGTTTCAGGTCAGCCTCACCTACACAGTGAAACCTTATCTCAAACACAACAAAAACATCCCCAAGGTACCTCTAAAGTAAGGCCCGGAAGTGGGTTCGGAGGCAGCCAATGTTACGAGCCCTCACGGAGGGACACTCCACAGCTGTACACATAGCAAAGAGAGCCACTGTAGACACTATCTGCTTCCTAGGGGTTCTTCACAGTTACCAGCAGACTACCCCTCTGGGGAGGGAATGGTAGAGCACTCCTGAAAGCCATGCCCAACAACGCCATCCCTTTATATTGCAGATGAAGACTGCCACCACCACCTAGGAAAAAACTCTGCACAGACCAGTTTCCACCGCCCTATACCGGGAGAGTGGTGGAGCCTGCTAACAACCACAGGACAGGACAGGAGGGTAGGCCAGTGAGTCAGTGCCAAAGACAGCCTTGAGAAGATGGGAGTGAAAGTGAAAGGCTCAAGGTCAACAGGCAACTCAATGTCAGCATCAACAACTTCATCTACCCACAGATCCCAGGGAACCCCAGACCACAAAAGGCAAAGACAAGAGCTGCTGAACAAACCGCCAGCTGAGAGTCTGACCCCCCCATCCCCCACCCCCGAGGCTCAGCAGGACAAGGCTGAGCAAAAGCTGGCCTAACACCTCAGCCAACATCTGATTCAGTAATCCAAGAAGAAATATGTGTGCAAACCCAGCTGTAAGAAATGAACAGAAGGGGGTTGGGGATTTAGCTCAGTGGTAGAGCACTTGGCTAGCAAGCACAAGGCCCTAGGTTCAGTCCTCAACTCAGAAAAAAAAAAAAGAAAAAAGAAAAAGACAAAATAGCATGTAGGGTCTCTAGGGTGGGTGATACTGACACCAAGATTGTACCTTGAAACCATGTTTAAAAAGAAAAAAAAAGAAAGAAAGAAAAGAAATGAACAGAAGACTTGGGTAGAAAACTTCCAGTGCTTGCTTTTTGCCCCATGGACCAGATACATGAGAACTATCTACATCTCTATACAGCATGGGGTTTTTATTATTTTTACCAAAGACATCTTATAGTGATAATATTGGAGTTTTTGTTTCATTAAAAAGAAACAAAACATAGAAATATTATAAGACTATGTTTTCGTTTTAATCTCAGGTGTGGGATATGGGGCTGCTTCAGATTGTCCACAACAGCTGACTATGATTTGCCTTGGGCTCTAGCAAAGGCATGATTTTGCCAACATCAAATAATTTCTTCCACAGAGTAATGTTTGGAATTCTGGGGACTTTTAGAGGGGATATAAATGCCAGGGCTGAGGCTGGAGAGATGGCTCAGTGGTTAAGAGCATTGACTGCTCTGCCAGAGGTCCTGAGTTCAATTCCCAGCAACCACATGGTGGCTCACAACCATCTATAATGGGGTCTAATGCCCTCTTCTGGTGTCTGAAGACAGCTACAGTGTACTCATATAACTAATAAACAAATAAAACTTTAAAAAATAAAGTAAAATAAATGCCAGGGCCCTGAGAGGCAGGGTGGGTTGTTGGTTGGTTTTGATTTGTTAAGTAGTTGTGGACAAAGAAGAAACAAGAAGAAATTAAATATCCTGCCAGCAAAAATCAAACTTGTCCCAAGGAACTCGATGCCACTAATAAGCAGGAAGTAGTAGTCTGAGGATAACTTTGCCCTCTCTCTGCTCTTTTTTCCTCTCCTATCGTTAGGAGGTTAAAAGTGTTGGAAAGAGAGAGGAGAAGGGTGAGAGAAAGAGGACCCCACCAAGGAGGCAGAGCCCTGCTACTGCATCTCTGTGCTAATGATGGCCTATTGCTTTCCTGATGCTGTGTTTACACACCACAACCAAGACATCTCGGAGAAGGGGTTTACTTAATCTTATAACACTCAAGTCATACTCCACCAAACTGAGAGAAGCCAGGGCAGGAGCTCAAGGCAGGAACTGAAACCAAGGTCATAGAGGGACTCCACTCACTGGCTAGCACCCCATGTTTAGTTATCCACCCCACCCAGGACCACCTGCCCGGGTGGCATGATTCACAGTGGGCTAGACTCTCTGGCCATCAGTCTTTAATTAAGAATGCTCCCCACTCACGTCCACAGGCTAATCTGATGCAGACAATTCAACTGAGGTTCCTTCTTCCTAGGTGACTAGCTTTTAATCAAGCCAACAAATGGCACACACGAAGCATCACTGTTAGACTATAACATTTCTTCCCTTGCTCGTACCAAGTCATGTTAATATTAATATCAAACAGTATAATTTTAGAAGTCCCACAGACTTTAAAAAATTCAAATATTTAGCTGGGTGGCATGTACCTTTCTTTAATCCCAACACTAGAGAGGCAGAGGCCAATGGATCTCTGTGTGTTCCAGGATGGCCAGAGCTACATAGTGAGACACTGTCTCAGAAAACAAAAACAACAACAACAACAACAAACACAAAGAAACAAAAAATCCAGAAAAGTAACTAAGAAAACCCCCATTGTGCCCTCAAAGCCAGTAGCATGAGGGAGACTCTTACACATCTCTGATTCTGCTTCTGGCTTAGGATGCAGCCTTGCCCTCTCCTCCCTCTCCTGGGCCACAGCTGAGCCTCAGGAAACACTTCCCAGAAGATTTTATCTTGGCGATGCTGGTCTCTTCTCAGTCACAGCTGATTACTGCCATATCCACGGTCCCCATGACCCTTAACCCCAATCACTGCATGAACATGCCCTGGTAGAGTCTTGCCTTCCCGCTAAAGCAGTACTTCTCAACCTGTGCATTGAGACCTCTGCCAACCTCTCTGTCAAAAAATATTTGCATTATGATTCATAACAGCAGCAGAGATACAGTTATGAAGTAGCAATGAAAATAATCTCGCCAGGCAGTGGTGGCGCACGCCTTTAATCCCAGCACTGGGAGGCAGAGGCAGGCGGATTTCTGAGTTCCAGGACAGCCAGGACTACAGAGTGAGTTCCAGGACAGCCAAGGCTACACAGAGAAACCCTGTCTCGAAAAAAAGAAAAAGAAAAGAAAAGACTCTCATGGCTAGGGGTCACAACATGAAAGACTGTATCAAAGGGTTGCAGCATTAGGGATGCTGAGAGCCACTGCCCTTTGAGCCTCACCACTCTTCTAGGCTCCTTCTCCCAAGTTCTAGTTTCTTTCCTGTTGCTGTGATGAACTCTGTAACCAAATGCAACTTTTTTTTTTTAAGATTTATTTATTTATTTTGGTTTTTCGAGACAGGGTTTCCCTGTCTAGCCCTGGCTCTCCTGGAACTCACTCTGTAGACCAGGCTGTCCTGGAACTCAGAAATCCGCCTACCTCTGCCTCCCCAAGTGCTGGGATTAAAGGCATGCGCCACCACTGCCTGGCGCTATTTATTTATTTATTTATTTATTTATTTTATGTATGAGTACACCATTGCTCTCTTCAGACACACCAGAAGAGAGCTTCAGATCCCATTACAGATGGTTGTGAGTCACCATATGGTTGCTGGGATTTGAACTCAGGACCTGTGGCAGAGCAGTCGGTGCTCTTACCGGCTGAGCCGTCTCTCCAGCCCGACCAAAAGCAAGTTGAGGAAGAAAGCATTGATTTCAACTTACAACTCCCAAGTCAAACCCCACTCCAGGGACAGCAGGGTAGGAACCGGGGCAGGAACGGAAGCACAGCCACAGAAGAACGGAGTTTATTGGCTTGATGAGTTGCTTGCTGCTGCAACCCAGGAGCACCTGTGCAGCGGTGGCACATCCCACATCAGTCCTGATCCAGAAACTGACTTGGCTGCTGACAAAAACTAACCAGCATAAATGATAAACATGTCATTCTGTTTCGCTTTGAGACAGGGTACGAGTCTAACTGACCTTGAATTCATAAAGATCCTCTTGTCTCTGCCTCCTGAGTGCCACCTATACTGAGGGTATTTTGGGACGAGGGGTGGCAGGTGGGGGAGTGGTTCAAGACAAGGTTTTTCTGTGTATCTCTGGCTGTCCTGGAACTTGCTTTGTAGACCAGGCTGACCTCGAACTCATAGAGATTCTCCTGCCTATGCCTCCTGAATGCTGGAATTAATACACATATTTTTTAAGGCACAATGTTTTGTATCTGGTCAAGCTGTGATTTTCTTTTAAGAATTCTATTTTTTTTAAAGATTTATTTAATGTACGTGAGTACAATATAGCTGTACAGATGATTGTGAGCCTTCATGTAGTTGTTGGGAATTGAATTTTTAGGACTTCTGCTCGTCTGGTCAGCCCCGCTCACTCAGTCCTTGCTTGCTCCAGCCCAAAGATTTATTTATTATTATACATAAGTACACTGTTGCTGTCTTCAGACACACCAGAAGAGGGCGTCAGATCTCATTACAGGAGGTTGTGAGCCACCATGTGGTTGCTGGGATTTGAACTCAGGACCTGTGGCAGAGCAGTCGGTGCCCTTGAACCATCTCACCAGCCCAAGAACTTTATTTTTAATTTCTAGTAAAACTTCACGACTTGACTTTTTCAAAAATGCCACTTTTAATAAAAGTCTTGAATGAGTTTTCAAAAACAAAAATTAAGGCCAGGGCTGAAGAGATAGCTCAGCGATTACAAGCACTGTCAGGTCTTCCAGAGATCCGCATTTCAATTCCCAGCAACCACATGGTAACTCACAACCATATATCTGATGTCTTCTTCTGGCATGCAGGTGTACCTGCAGATAGAGCACTCATACATTTATACATAAAATAAATAAGTCTTTAAAAAAAAGAAAATAAGCCAGGCAGTGGTGGCGCATGCCTTTGATCCCAGCACTTGGGAGGCAGAGAGGCGGATTTCTGAGTTCAAGGCCAGCCTGGTCTACAGAGTGAGTTCCAGGACAGCCAGGGCTACACAGGAAACCCTGTCTCAAAAAAAAAAAAAAAGAAAGAAAGAAAGGAAGGAAGGAAGGAAGGAAGGAAGGAAGAAAGGGAAAAGAAAAAAAAGGAAAGAAAGAGAAAAGAAAAAGAAAAAGAAAAAGAAAAAAAGAATATAAAGGCTAAAGTTTTTCCTTCGGCCACACATATGCCAAGCTACAGGAAGGGAGACGCTGTGAACACCAAAGAATTTCTGTTCGAAGAAATGTCCTACTGTAAGAGCCATGATGTTACCCAACATGCCCTTGGCACTGTTGTAAATAAGTTAATTTTTTTTGTTTTGTTTTGTTTTTGAGACAGGGTTTCTCACTGTAGCCCTAGATATCCTGGAACTCACTCTGTAAACTAAGGTGGCCTCAAACTCAAAGATCCACTTGCTTCTGTCTCCTGAGTGCTGGGACTAAAGACTTGTGCCAACACCACTGGCAGGCACAATCTCCCATTTTAGTTACCCAGTTCAATGGGCATGTTAGTATAGTATATTCATAGATTTGAGGGCCATTGTATGTCAGTTACGGAACATTTTCATCTGGCATCAAGCATATGTTAGACATTCTACAAGAGGAAAACAATGACATGGGCTATGATCTCAACATCCAGGAAGCAAGGGCAGGAGGGTGGCTACAACTTCAAAACCAGCTTGGTCTCCATGTCAAGTTCCAGGCCAGCCAGGGCTTTATTGCAAGATCCTGTCTCAAAAAAGCAGGGGGGCTGGAGAGATGGCTCAACGATTAAAAGTGACTGCTCTTCCGGAGGTCCTGAGTTCAAATCCTGGCAATCACATGGTGGCTCACAACCATCTGTAATGAAATCTGATGCCCTCTTCTGGTGTGTCTGAGACAGCGACAGTGTACTTAGATATAATAATATGTAAATCTTTGGGCTGAAGTGAGTAGAGCCAGAGTGAGCGGGGCCAAAGCAAGAAAGAAAAATAAAATAAAATAAAAAATGAAAGCAGGGGCCAGTGGGTAAAGACACTTGCCAGCAAACGTGGCAATCTGAGTTCTAGGACCCATGTAAAGGTTGGAGAAAGCTGATTCCTCAAAGCTTCACACTCACCCACGTGTAACTATTGAGAAGGCGAGGCTGCCTCCATGACAGGCTTCAAATTGGCAGTTCAGGAGACTAGGCCTAAATCTGTTTCCAAGAACTGAGCAAGTCCAGGCAAGTCCAGATCTCAGAAGCTGCCCTGGCCTGAGGCTAGGACGATGGGTCACAGCAGCAGTTTCCAGACCTCCCCAGCCACAGTTTTCCAGCCCCCATTCCCTGGTAATGGCTCTGGAATGTCCCTAGAGATGGAGCAAGATAAAGGTCGCCGGAATTCCCCTAATGTGCTTTAAATCAGGCCTTCGAGCTCACTTGGTTGTCTATCTTGATAATGGAGACCCCAGAATGCTGGACTTCTGCAGAATAAAACCCTCTGCATTTACATATTATTTGAGTCTGGGATATCATTCTTCAGTGAATCATGGACACATAGGCTATGTGCACACACCAACACCAACACCACTGTAAGGGCCCACACAGCTTCCTTGAAATGGTTAGAAAAAGGAGGAAGCTGAGGGAACGGTATCTGCCCAGCTGTCCCAGCCCGCTCCATCTGGAGCAGCACACAGGCAGAACCTGGGAAAGCAGCTGGGCTACAGAACCCATTCCTTGGGCTGATGGCACAATGGGATGGGCTGCCTAGTCTTATGTTACTTGACATGCAAATTAGAGGTACCAGAGAGGCGGGAACCTCAACTGAGAAAACGTCCTCATAAGATCAGGCTACAGGCAAGTCTACAGGACATTTTTTTCATAGTGATTGATGGGGAGGGTTCAGTCCACTGTGGGTAGTGCTGTCCCTGGAATGGTGGTCCTGCGTTCTATATGGAAGTGCAAGCCAATTAAATCTCTTCCTCCCCAACTTGCAGTCAGTGCTCTTACCTGCTGAGCCATCTCGCCAGCCCCCTAAATAAATCTTTAAAAAAAAAGGGGGGGCGGGGGGCTGGTGAGATGGCTCAGCGGGTAAGAGCACTGTTTGCTCTTGCGAAGGCCATGAGTTCAAATCCCAGCAACCACATGGTGGCTCACAACCACCCATAATGAAATCTGATGCCCTCTTCTGGTGCATCTGAAGACAGCTACAGTGTACTTATGTATAATAATAAATAAATCTTTAAAAAAAAAAAAAAAAAAATGCCAGGAGTTGGAACTAGCTCCCAACTCCTGTCCTAGAGCACCCCACTAAGAGGACCATGGTAACCAGTCCTGTAGCACAGAGCCTAGAGTTCTCCACGCTAATGAGGTACCTAGATAGGCCCCGAGTGTCTAACCAATAAGCTTCCCTTCCTGGGTATCCTGCAAATAATAATTAATCTCTGGTTCACCCTGAGTAAAAATATGCATCCTCATCCTCCATGAATAAAACAATTTGTACAAGTAAGGACTGTCTCCTTCATCAAGGACTGCTGCGTGCGTGCGTGGGGGTGGGGTGAGGTGGGGGTGAGGTGAGGGGGTGCTTCATCATATAGAGCTGTGCCTAAGTCTCCTGTAGAAGGCCCCTCTTCCGGTCCCTCTATCCTTCTGGCACTCACTCCTAGCTAAGCCAGATTCTGCCCCATCCTGGGGCTCATTGAGGGCCCTCAGAACCCTGTTCCTAATTCCTCGTGGTCCCCAGTGGTGTCTGGGTGCACAGGAGTTTGAGAACCACACCTGTCTCTGCCCCTGCTGTTTTCACCAAGAGAAACATCTATCTTAAGACTGTGTCTCACCTCCCCTTAGCAGCACATAAGTGGCATTCCAACACCCCAGCAGCAAAGCAGAAGCACATAGCCACAGACATGGGTAAACAACAAGAGGAAACACTGGGTTATAAAAAGTAAAAATAACTGTCAGTGATAGCTGTGCCTGGTCCTTTGAGCTTCTCGTGGCAATGAAAGAGCCCATTGGGAGGAGTCGAGCTTGCCTTAGGAGAGGAAGTGGCAGACTAGAGAGTGAGCATCAAGTGTGAGCAAGGCACAACTCCGCCTCTGTCCTCTTAAGGGCTCAGGCAGGAGGATTACAGCAACTCTGAGGGTAACTGGAACTATGTGAGACCCTGACTCAGGAAACAATAAAATAAAAGATAAAAGACAGGAGGGTTACAGGATTCCTTGTTCAGATGCTGTGGGAACCCGTTTAACCTCCACCTTCATCCAGACTTTAACCTAGGTGGGATGGGTCATCCCAGGGACAAAGGTCAGAATATGCTAACAGCAGAGCTGCAGCTGGGCCAGTTCTCACCACTTCTCCGCAAGCGTGCCGCAGACACCACCCGGACACCACGATCCATATCACCATCCACAGGTCAGATGGCCATCAGGAGCTTCCTGCACTAAGGCACTGAGAACCCATGTCTGTGGTGTTCTCGTCAAAGGCTTGTCAACCAGTTCCTGCCCTGCAGAAACCTCAGATAGTCTGAATCATCAGACTTCCCAGGAATCAGCCTGAAAGACCTATGAGCCCACACACTTCTCCAGATTATAGGACACTAAAGTTGCTGGAAAACTTGGGGTGTAGCTCAGTGGTAGAGTGCTTGCTTAGCATGCACAGGGACCTGAGCCACACACCCAGCTATGCACATACAGCAAAGAAAGGGGGTGGAGAGACAGCTCAGTGTCTAAGAGTGCTTACAGCTCTTGTAGAGGACACTAGTTGGGTTCCCAGCATCCACATCGAAAGGCTCACAATTACCTGTAACGCTAGCCCCAGGGAGATCCCACACCTCTGGCCTCTGCAGGCCTGTGCACTCATGTGCAGATACCCACATGCATATACATAATTAATGATAAATCTAAAAAGAGAGAAAAGAGAACCAGGCATGTGCAAGCCTTTACTCCCGGTACTCCGGAGGAAGAGGCAAGTGGATCTCTGTGAGTTCAGGGTCAATTTGGCTACCTAGAGAGTTTCAGGACAGCCAGGACTACAGTGGGACCCTGTCTTAAAACAGATTTGGGGGTTGCGGGGGAGATGACAATGGAACTGAAAGCAGTTCACAGCGCTGGAGTTCTCTGCCCAATAGCACAGTACTGGAGTAACTGGTACTGTCTGGCTGACATTTGTTAGGTCACAGTGTTGTTTCAATGCTATTTGTTCATCGTGGTAACAGAATGTCTCAGTTTCTGAGAGCAGCAAACCAAAACATTACTGCATACAGAGGGAACATTTAGCCTCCAAATTATCCTAAAATGGTCACTGGGGGGAAAAATATGTTTGTAAGCACATACCTGGAGATGGGGGACAGGGTGGGTGTGAACTGTGGTAGGATGATAACAACTCGGGTTAAAGGATGACTGCAATTCTTTGTCACGCTCTTACACATTTTAAGCTTAGAATTATGTTTTTAGAGCTTTTGTGGGCTGGGGGTTTAGATCAGTGTAGAGCATCTGTGTAACATGTACAATGTTCAGCGTCCAGCACCGGCTGCTGCAGAGATCACGGCATGGTTATAAGTATTTGTTGTTTTGATTTCTAGCACCTACAGAGCAGCTCTAAACCGTCTATACAACTCCAGTTACAAGGGATCTGATTCCGAATTCTGACTGCCACAGGCACCAAGCATGTGTGTGGTGCACATACATACATGCGGTTGGAACATTCATACATACACAATCTAAACAAATGATACCCAGCATCCTCTCCCCGACTTCCACCCCTCCTCACCCGCAAACATTTGCTCAAAGTTTAGGGGGAAAAATGCAACCTCAACCTGACACATAAGCAAAGTCCTTGTGAATTACAGGCTCGAATGTGAAAGACAAAATTACTGTTGACGTTTGGATCATAAATGTTACCAAAAGCCTGCGCTAACGACTTGGTCACTAGCCTATATGGTACAACTGGGAGGTGGCAGAAACTGGAGGAGGATGATCCTAGTGGAAGGAAGTGACATCAGTGGAATATGACCTTGAAGTGGTCCCCTACTCTATCTATGTTTGCTTCCTTTTTTTTTTTTTTTTTTTTTCCAGTTTTTTGAGACAGGGTTTCTCTTTGTAGCCCTGGCTGTCCTGGAACTCACTCTGTAGACCAGGCTGGCCTCAAACTCAGAAATCCGCCTGCCTCTGCCTCCCAAGTGCTGGGATTAAAGGAGTGCGCCACCACTGCC
>JADRCD010205479.1:0-29470 GCA_019843815.1 Montemys delectorum | reverse complement strand
AGAGGAAAGAAAATATGATTAATTTTGTACCTCGTACTTTCTCATCTGTGAAATGGATTAAAATTTTCTTCTTCAATTAATTTAATCTATTTATTTTAAAATAAACTCCATGGTTACTATGTGTTATATGAACTTAAAAATCAAACACCAACTTTCTTGCTTCAATTTTCACAGATCTCTTATTGTGTTAAAAAAAAAATGTTTTTCCCCCTCTTGCCTGAGTTTTGTGCAGGCAGAGTTGTATTTAATTAGACTAAGACTGGCATACAAAGTGTAGAGAAATTCTGTTCGCATTCGAGGCTTTAAATATTGTTCCTGTGGGTAGCCACCATATCTTGTTCTATTCCTTGGCAGTGTACTGGCTTAGAAGGAGTACGCATGAGCAGAAATTCACTCTTCTGTGGCAGCAATCAGGATCTTACATGGCTGTGCATCTACCAAGCATTGCCGTGGAATGGAAACCAAGTGTAATGAGTGGGTGCTGTGCCCTGCTTCTCCCTGTGCCATGATGCCTCTTTTGTGGGTCACAAGCACAAAGGGCATTATTACTGCCAGTTCACATTGCATTGGCTATGTATTGCCAGCCAGAAATTCATCTTGCCTTCCCCGTCTGCTTGGATGCATTGGCTCACTCTCTCCCCTTGGGTAATGATTTGCATCTTGTCACTTAGGTCTTGGAGTGATCCTTTCTTTGCCTTATTTCCAATGCCTCTAGATTTTTTTCCTTAAAATTATTTTCTTGCATTCCCTGTGCAGGCAACACTACCCAAGTTTTTCCCGGCCATAAATAAAAATGTGTTATATCTTAGAACATTCACAATAATATTAAATACAAATGATCTTTAAAATTCCAGCTTTGAAATATCCATGTTGATTCCCAAGAACCCAATTATTTGTGTGCCTAGTGTTACTTGCTTAAGATTATAGATCCAGTATAAATATATTTAACAATCCATATTTAAGCTTATTGGAATGCATTATATTAAGTTATAGTCTATATCAGATTGAATGTCTTTTAAGAGTATATATTTATAGTTTTGAAGGTTTTTTCTTCCATTTAATGAAAAATTTCTGCTTTTGAACAGTAAGTGTACGTTTAAAGAAAACATTCGAAAAGACTGGTTTCCCTTTTGGATCAGGATATTGACTTTTAATAACATTTCTATGATGCTTCTCTGAGGACATTTTAACCAAACTTGGTTTCAGCGCAATTTATGTGTGAGTCTGGATTCAGTGTGGGTAGTAAAATAATTTGTCTTTGATAAATTACAGTTAACTCTCAATATTCTAGATAGAGAAGTCCATTGGCTGAAATGTTAGAAAAATAATCTCAACTGTCAGTTAGCTGTCCTCGGGGCCCTGCAGGAAGCAACATGGAGGTGAGGAGAACATGTTCCCAGTTCCAATCTGTGCAGAATTACCTGTCTCCTGAGAACTTCAGTTGGCTTCTATAAATGGAAAATCCACAAAATGGAATGCACATCCTCAATGTAGGAAGTGACTTCAGAGCCATCGGCCTCAGTCTATCATTTCACAGATGAAGAGAAGACCTCAGAGACTAATATGGAGGACAAAGGTCACTCCACTGGGACATTTGCCTGCTTCACATTACCACTACAGACACTATCAACACTTTAAAATTAGTTTGTTTCTCTTAACCCAGGTCAGGCACTTCTTTCTTGTTTAAAATGGAATTACATTATGCTAAGTGTACTTAAAACTTGTTGAATTACACTAATTTAATATTATATACTACTATATTATTTTAATATATTATTATATATTATATTATATTTAATGTTATTATTAAAATATATTATTTTTTATAAAAGGGAGGCTCTATTTCACAAATAGCTTTGCATCACTAGTATTTTTCCTTTGCCATTAGAAGCTATTATTAATAAATGCGCTTATGCTGTACATCATTTGATAAGTATTTCTTGATTTATATGTTTTTCTTTTTTGATAATGATGTATGTGTTGTTTCCTTATATTTCCTGTATGCTACAGAAATGTCATCAGACAAAACTTAGTTAGAGTTCAAAATATGTCATAGGGCAGTTAAGACAATTCTTCATCAAGCATGCATTTGTTCCAGGCACTGCTAGCAATGGTTCAATATAACGGTTGTTAAAGAAGTTTTACACAGGAGGCTAGAGTGTCAACAATCAGGAGCACAGTGCTATGGCATGAGACATTGACAATGACTCGATGAGTTGATCCTTCTACAAATACAGAAGATGCCCAAGAATTCAACTTTGGCCATTCACAGGTTGTCTTGCTTATGAAGCAATTGTGAAAGGTGAAAAACCCTGAGCTGTAGTCCCTAACTAGTACATGATTTTTAATCACCTGCTCTCTTAGTCTGAGGGAGGAACATGGCAAAATGAGGGCAGCATGAATTACTTACAGGAACTCTGTTGAACACACACACACACACACACACATAAATGCACACAAACATATACTCACAAACACACACTCACATACACACATACATACACATAGTCACACACACACATACACTTAAAACTCTATAAGTAATAATAAAAAAAATAAAAACAAGATGCCAGCACATGGTGCTGGAGAATTTAGTTCTCCTTGTCTCCTTGTCTCCTTGTCTTTAAAGTTTCTGTTCCTTGCCATTAGATGCATTGCTAGATACTTTCAGAAAAATCTATGTAGATTTTTGAGGTCACACTAAGTGCAAATATTAATGATATACAAAGACAAATTTGAAACATTTGATGCTAAGCAACAGTGTAGCTCCTTGAAAATGAGATGTCTATAAACTAGAGCTGAATATATTCTACTAATTAAAGCCCCTAATCACCAAAACAGGCTCAATTCTTTGAGTCTGACATAACTAATGTTTTCACAGGCTGATCAAGCACTGTTGCTTCAACAAGAGCAGCATTGTTGAGCCCAAATAATCCCCTTTGCATTCAGTGCAAGGTGCTGTGCCTCTGTTAGAATAGAAATCAATTAGTAATTTGAATATGATGTAGTTTTAAACACTATAGAAAATTCCAGGGTAAAATTGCATCCAAAAACATAGCTAAGATTCCAACTATAATATAGTAATTCAGCTATATCTCTTGCAAAGGAACTTGGAATACTTTTTTAAGTTGTACAAGAAAAAATAAATGTTCAATACTTTAAAAAATTTGTGAACATTGCATTTCTTTAAGGTATTATGAAAGATTAAAATGTAATTGCTTGCCATAAAGGGACCTTCATCCTGGATTGAGAGACAGATTTACTCTTTGAGAAATCCATATGAAAATTATTTTGAAGAAACTTGATAACAAAATTATTTCAGAAATTTCTAAATAGCAGCAACAAAAAAACAAAATTCACACCTTGTATGTCAATAATCATATATCACATAAAATGCCAATTTTATGTACTTCATAAATTATATTAATAACTGTATGAAGTAGTAAGAATACTATATAGTCAGTGTTATCATCATGTGCTATATGCTATAAAATATATGAGCTCTAGAATGGACCTCTTAAAAGTAAACTGTATTTGTCATAGTTCATACTCAACTATCGCCCACTCGGTCCCTGCTGTTTAATCTGCTCTGATTTAAATAGTACTTTTGATTATACATTAAACCTTCTTAAGTACTCAGGTATTAACGTCCTTCACATCATTATCTTAGCATATTTAAAGGTTGTGTGCAGTTTTAAGTGCTAAAGTATGTCGTATCCATGATTACATACAGCAATAAAGCCTTAATTTGCATCCCTAACCAAAATAACATTTTAAAAATTCTGCAAATATGAATAATAAAGTAGTTGGGAAAAGTGGGCTGCATTATCAAAAGGGAGTGTGGAGTTGCAAAGGCTAGATCTTGTTTCAAAAGATTGTTTTGAGCAGAGTGCAGAATTTCTAATTTTGTCACACACTCCCAGAAGCTCAACAGATAAGCCAAGTTGAAAATCATCTCCTCCATGCTGCCAGCACACCTCCAGGTCCCGAGCAGGGCTAGTTTTGCACATCTGTATCCTGAAACGACGCCTGTGAGAAAGAAATGCCTGGGAAGAAGCTCGCATCTATTATTTGTCCAAACACTAAAACTAAGATTGTGCATTGTGCATGACTACAACACAGCATTTGAGAAATGACAGCAGAAGAAAGAAAAGGGTCAGCCTGGACACTTAGTGAAAACCTTTCTGAAAAGAACAAAAAAAGAAAAGGATAAACAAAAGAAAAAACAAAGATGATAGCTACATTATAGATGAGAAGTATGATGATGATAGGTAGATGGATATGAAGATAGAAGATATATTGGTAGATATAGAGAGATAAATTATAGATAGATGATAGATGGTAGGTAGGTAGATAATAGATATAGATTAGATAGATAATAGACAGATAGATGGATAGATAGATGATGGATAAATGGATATATATATATATATTTATATACATACATGTATATATATTATATATATACATATATACATAGACAGATAAATGTGATTTTACTTTTAAATTAAAAATTGGGTTTTCATCCTTTCTAGGCATGTAATTCTTCCAACTTCCTAACTGAATTTCAAACTAGCTGCTCTGATACCCCTGACACATATACAACAGAGGACTGCCTGGTCTGGCCTCAGTGAGAGAAGACACACCTAACCCTTGAGAGACTTGAGGCCTCAATGAGTGGGAAGGCCTGGCAGGGTGTGTGTATGTTGGGGCTGGTGGGGACATCCTCTTGGAGATGAGGAAGGCGAAATGGGATGAGGAACTGTCAGAGGGCAGAACAGGATGGGGGAATAATGACTGGACTGTAAAAAAGATTAAAGATAATAATAGAAAAAAAACTTCAAAAACTATATATTACAAAACTTTCAAATGTCCTCTTGTCTTCTAAGCGAATACTACCCATTTCGTGTAAATATTTTAACTGTAGAAACATTTACATCTACACATTTCAAAGCTGAAGTGTTCATTCATGCACACCCAGAGAGTTGGATTGTAACTAATTTTGTCTAAGTGACTTTAGGGAAATTATAAAGAAATTTATATTATTAAGTGTTCCAGAACAACTCTCACAAAGAATGCTATGCCATTTTATCAGAATCTATCACTGAAATCTAAGCTGTTTGGTTCATTTGCTAAAATTTATTCACTTGAGATTGGAATGCTTAGTTTGAATATAATGCAACATTTATTGAGGACACATTCTCATGTGATATTGCGCAAAAGATTAAGAGGTGTCAGAACTTACAAATGACTATTTGCCAGTGCTAAATGAGAACTCGGAAGCTTCCGTTCATTGTCTCAGGGTATTTTTCACATTATAGCTATGCCTTTTGTTCAGAGTTAGTGAAGGCAGTCCTGGCTTGAGAAGTGGTAATGTAAAAATGAGTTAGCTTTTGACTGAAGAGACAGGTAGTGGAGACTATCCATGGGGAAACTGACAGCAGGCTTAGGGAAAATTAGGAAGTATCAGCACATCTGAGAGTCAGTAGTAAAGACAGTACCATTGCCAAGTTTAAAATATATTTCAGTTTGTCTTGAACTGAAAGAGATTCATGTTTAGCCAAGTGCATGTAGTACCTGTACCTGCTGCCTGGATATCGGAGGTACCACTCCCTATGTCGGTACATATCCCCACTAAATACGTGTGTGTGGATTCCAGATATATCTGTACATTTAATGTGAAAAAAAGCTGAAATTTTCCAGGGTGATCCTGTTTTAGGACACAAAGTAAATATACTGTTTCCTCTGTCCTGGCATTTACTCACTTAGAGGTCAATGACATATGCAGGTCAGACTATTGTGCCTTGGATGAAATTTCAGATTTCAAGCAAGGGAAATATTACTTGTACACAAACAGAGACATCTGACCCACAGACACTCAGAAGCTACGCAGAGTACAGTCACACTTGCATCTGGCCTTGTCAATACACACACATATAAAGGTCTGGGTCGTTCCCTTTCGTGGTTAACAAATTGTAAAAGACTTAGGAAACTAAATAGATGTTAAATTGGATTTTTTTTTTTTGTAGTCATGAGCTTTTTCTGATATTCAGGGCTCTGCTTGATTAGAGAATTCCAGGCCATCCTGACTTCTCCCCATAGCCTTTATCAACACAGACATGAGCTATAATTTGTGTGTTGGTTAGTGGCCTGCCTTTAAAGGAGTGTACTTTGGAATGAGACAAACTTGAGTTGAATTTCCTAATCATCCATATAGTGGGGTCAGAGATAGATCACTTTACTTCTTTCTGTAACATTTAACTTATGCTGACAACATCTGAAAACAATTCACAACAAAATTCTGTATTAGAAAGAAAATTATTTTACTTTCAGGGAATTTATAAAAAATAAAAATGAAAAATAAAAAAATAAAAAAATAAATAATCATTCAGTAACCTAAAGACAATGCTAAAATGTTCTCTGTCACCTCTAACTGCTACGTCCTTCTATAGTCCAATAGAGTGCTTACTCTATGGATCAAGTATTTTCCTCTCATTTTTAATCCTCTTCCTCATTATTACAATCTGCCTTAGGGTGCCTTGTCAACAGAGTCAAGTCGGTTTTCTACAGAGAGCTTTGGTGTGAGTTACTGGAAGATGCTTGGTATGTATTTCCTTCTGTATTGAGTACAGTCAGAGACCGTAGCTATCATGTTGCTGTGGGCCACCTATATTATACCAATGAAGATGATTTTACTCCCAATGTCCTTGATGCTTGTCCCTCTTACCAGACTTTTCTTAGATTATTGCATAACTTAAGGGAGGGAAGGGAAAGGTTAGAGGCAGAAAGACCATCTTCAATGGCTAAACTTCTAGAATCTTTACTGCAGATAGAGCCATATTTTCCCCAGGGGCGGGGTAGTATCTAGAGGGCTGGCAAGAGACCATCTCTAGAGTAAGTGACACAGTGAAAATATTGACTGCAGTGTTGTTTCTCTCAACCATTACCATTGATCTCCACAGAAGACCTTAGTTTCTAGAGTTATAAAGAACTTAACTCTGGTTTGACTGATATGATGATACTTCTAGGTGTTGAACCACATATAGAAAATATATACACATGTATATACTACATGGCTATTTCCTAATACTTGTCTAAGACACACATCATTTTTAATAGAAACTTGTAGATAGCTCTTTGCCAATCAAAATTGGGGCACAGATTAAATTCAGTTTCCTATCCTTTTCTCCTCTCATATCCCACACCATTGATGCTCAGAGCCTCACTCTTCCTGTCAAGAATGGTAGAGTATGTCCCCTAATCAAAATAAGACACTACCGAAGCAGCAAGATCCACCAAAAAGATTACAAGAGAATAAAAATGACTCTGGTATACTCGTGTGATAAGAGAGAGTTTGAGGCCAGACGTTTTGGACAGGGACAAATGTAAGAGAATTCTCCTCCGGATGCTTCTGAGTCTGTCACCACTGAAGAAAACCCACAACAGAAGAGATAAAGCTCAGCTTCTTGTTACTTTTGCATTTGTATGCACTGCTAGTGCCTACCCACAGCATGTTAAACTGATTAGCTCTGTTATTGACATAATAGTTGCAGGCTTGGACACATGTTGAGATACATTAAATCACTTATTAATAGGAATTATTACTTTTTTAGCTGTCACAGATGCTTACCAAGGAAAATTGTCAAGCAGTTTTTAACCATTACTTGAACATCATGACAGATTCCACATTTGCAAAATGATGTTTGTGTTGCCTTGAAGCTACTGGAACATTTAAATCTACTATTAGCTGCAATGTTCTTCTTTCATAAATTAGAAGAGAAAGAGGAAAATGGCTAGTTTTAAGAAAACCATATGGTATTTTAAAAGAAGGTAGGAGCTTAACCAAGAAAAATCAGGTATTTATATTTGGTTTTCTCTATTTAAAAAAGAAAGAAAGAAAGAAAGAAAACAAAAGAAAAAAGAAAAGAAAGGAAAAAGTAAAATAAGACTTAAATGTATTAATTTGCATTATATAACTTCATCATTTCTTGTAGTATGTTACTAAAATTGCCATATTTTGATAGTTTTAAATATAATAACAAAATGTAAAACAGTTAAAAGAGTCCTATAAATACAAGGTTTCCTGAATGCAGGATCAACCATTTAAAAGGGGCACTGCCAGAATACTCCATCTGCAGTTCCTGGTCTACCAAACCATAATCCAGGAAATACAGAAAATAATTGAGAAATCTATTTGCAGTCCAGAACTTCATAAAATCAGGATGAAATTTTCATCACTTTCCTATTAGTGGTCAATCTTCTCAAAATGAGCTTTGGTAAAGGCATATTAACAAAAGGAAGGGGAAATAGAATAATGTTCTTAGAGAAATAAGCTCTTTCACAGCACTGGGTTCTCCTTACAAATTTACTTCTGCACCTTGGCCTGGCCTGCCAGATCATGTGAGCTACAGTAGATTACTTGACATGGTGTCAAGTGCCTTTAGGATTCTGGATGACTAAGCATCTTTATTTAACCACCATCCTTCTAACCTTGCATGGGAAAGGGCTTGAAAAGGTTAATGTAAACATTGTCTGTTTCCTTCAACCCACACCAGAGTACCACATCTGGTGGGTCACCTCACCCTGATGTCAAAACTCAAAGGACATTTGCTTTGTGAATGTTGGAATAATTTTATGAGAACCAGACACCAAACAACTGAAGTGGAGCTCAGGGGAAAAAAGGGGCAGATTGCTGTATGTGAACTGATTGGGTTATAAAAAAGGGTATGAGTGTGAGGCCAGGACCCGCTATAGTAGTCATTGAAGCTTCCAGACAAATTATATCCATGCTATGCCTAACATCAAATGGCAGGGAAACTCCTCAGTAATGAGATTTTGGAGTACAGTGACTCCACATGAGTGAAAGTCATGGATTAGACAATTCGGTCACATCTGGCTAGCTTTGTGATAAGAATGAAGGATGCTGGAATATAATATGAGACTCGTATAACAAAAAAAAAAAAATCATTGCCTATCTGCTGCTTAATATTTTAACATATACAGAGCTCTGTACTGTTTCAAGCTCTGAATACTCAGGTCGGTCGCCCCAGGGTCCCCTCTCCTGCACCACAAGGAATATTTTCAGAGAAAGTTCTTGACCACTTTATGCAATGTGAGAATTCAGAAGAGACAAAATAAGAGGGATGCACTTTTTTAAAGCCACAGATTGCATATATATTAAAACTGTATAATGCCACAACACACTTGTTAACTAATTATGTAATGAAAATCAACTTATGTTGTAAATAAGTAGAGTGCATATAATTAATTATGGAATGTTTTGTCCCCCTACCCACTCCTTTTCTTCCTTCTCTTCAGATATACCTCAATCTGTTCAGTTAAGTGAGAGGAGGCTGTCTGTTCCCAGACAATTGTTTGTTTTCCATTTTTATTTCTAGTGGTCACCAATCCTATAGAATCTTTAGCATCTACACTATACCCAATGCTAAAAATGACATCTATAATTCCCCAAGATCTCAACACTGCCAGTCTGCCAGTACTCTGCTTAATCTATCAGCTTTATGTCGTCTGTTTTAATTCCACTCCATTTATGTCTTCCTATCTGAATATCTCTTGTCTGACATCTCAGCAGCGTGACTCAGATGTCTTCCTCCATTCAAAACATATTACAATAAGTTTCTAAACATCATTAGAAATGTTGCATCTTACATGAAACACTTTTTCTCCTCTATTCTCACCTTTAAGTTGTCAGATAATGTCTTTTTCTCACAAATTAAAAACTGACCTCAAAGAAGACATTGCATCATCTTTGTAGGACCAGCTGCAGAAAATGATAACAGCAATAGATGTTTGCTGAAGGTATTTTGTGATTTTATTTTTACTTTCTTAATTATGTGTTATTGTACTGGTAT
This sequence comes from Montemys delectorum, assembly GCA_019843815.1. Taxonomy (NCBI): domain Eukaryota; kingdom Metazoa; phylum Chordata; class Mammalia; order Rodentia; family Muridae; genus Montemys; species Montemys delectorum. The sequence goes on along the minus strand of JADRCD010205479.1, from coordinate 19,598 downwards.
GTTCACATAAGTGTGGGTGCTGGTGGATAAGGTCAGAAGCAGTGGGTCTCTCTGAAGGTGGAGATCCAAATTGGGTGCTAGGATCCAAGAGCAGTATATGCTTTTAACTGGTGAACCCTGCTAAATGGGCTTTTATTCTATTGAGCACTTATTTTCTTTTTAAAAAAAATATAGTTAATTATCAGATAAAAGAATCTTACATTAAAATGCTAACAGAAAATGTCTTTTAATAATTTAATAAGTAAAATTGTACAACACATTCATTAAACATTTATGGAAAGAAGAGAAATAGGTTTTTGAAAAAAAAGAACAGAAACAGAAAACACTTTTGCTTAAAACTCTCCTGAGTGAGACACTAAAGACAAGACTGAGAATAAATAAAGAGTTAGTATTTAGAAATGTATGTATGCTTGGACTATGTTGTGTGGTGGTGTATTAGACATGAAAACAACAATACAACAAATACAAGAAAGGGAGGGAAACAGACAGGGAGTAAAAGGGAGAAGGAGGAGAAGAGAGGAGGAGGGAGGGAAGGGAGGGAAAGGGGAAGGAGAGGGAAGGGGGAAAAGAGGAAAAAGGGGAAGGAGGGGGAGGGGAGGATTTTTTTGTAGTTCTTTTCTCCTTAGAAATACTATTTCTCTTGCTACCCACCTAACTGTACCAGCACTCCCTACCAAGCAAACCAAAGATTCCACACCTTTCTAACGTCCAGATGGGGGCATGGAAACCAAGAAATAGAACACCCACCAAAAAAAAGGGCAAGACAAGTTTTCAATGCCTAGAATCACAATTATCCTAAGTGCAGATGCCAGAGAACAGAAGCGAAAATATAATCATCAATATCTAGCACACCAAAATCTAGTCTCCACCAAAATCTAGAATCCCTGCTACAAGCCTGGAGACATGCAGTACAGCTGAACCAAAAGTGAAGGGCTTCAACACAGCTATTCAAGGACCCTAAAGAGGATATGAATAAATTCCTTAAGTGTATGAAAACAAAGAGTACAATCAAATCATGAAAAAAGTTCAAGACATGAAAAGGAAAATAGATTCAATAAAGAAAACCCAAACAGAAGAAAAATATAAAATGAAAAATTTAGGAAGTTATACAGAAAACTCAGAGGAAAGCCCTACCAAGAGATTACAAGAAAGGATCTTAGGTGTTGAAGACAAAGTAGAAGAAACGGATAACTCAGCCAAAGAAAAATTTAAATCCACAAGAATCCAAGGATGAAATATCCAGGAATATGAGACTGTAAGAAAAGACCAGAATAATTGAAATAGATTCAGGAGGAGAAATCCAGGTCAAAAACACAGAAAATATTTTAAACAAAATCATAGAAGAAAAATTCTCTAATCTACAGAAGGAGAAGCCTATCAAGGTATAAAACTATGTAGCAAAGCCAATATAGTAGAACAGAGAAGAAATTCCTATAATACATAATATTTAAACATCAAACATACAGAATTTAAAAAAAAAAAGAATGTCAAAAGCTACAAAGGGAACATATCAAGTAACATAAAGGCAGATCATTTAAAATAACAACTGACCTCTCGATGGAGATTCTAAATACCAAAAGGTTCTGGAAAACTATACCCAGCAAAACTATCTATCATGATAGATGTAGAAAGAAAAATATTACATAACCAAATTCACAAGTTCAGTGGTTTATCAAAGATACTACAAGGAAAACCTAAGTCTGAAGAGGTTAATGAAACTCACAAAAACACAAGAAATGAATAACCCCAGACTAGCAAATCAAGAGATGGAAGGAGGACTACCCATACCAAAGCAATAAAGAACTGGAATAAAAGACATTGCTCACGGATAATTCAATCTTAACTCCATCAATAAAAATACATAGGCCAAGAGACTGAATTAGAAAAAATGCTTTCGTATTTCTGCTGTCCCAAGATATATTCATAACTTTGAAGATAAATATCACCTCCAGGGAAAAAGAATGGAAAATATACTCCAAGCAAATGGACCATATACACTGAATTTAACAGAAGAGCACATGGGGGAATAATTATAAACTCATTGTCATATGGTAAGACTTTCTGGACAGAACGCTATTAGTACTGACACTAATAAGATCAACAATTAATAAATGGGATTTCACAAACCTAAAAAGCTTCTGTAGGGCAAAAGACACTATTATTCAGGCAAAGTGGCATCCTACAGAATGAGAAAAGATCTTTACCAATTATCCATCTATTAAAGTGCTATTATCTAAAATATATTTTAAAAAATTTAATGACTAGACATCAAGAAAACAGGTATCCCAATCAAAATACAGTACAGTACTAAATAGAGTTCTCAAAGATGATATACAAATGGCTGAGAAACACTTAAAGAAATATTCAACATCCGTAGTCATCAGGGAAATGCAAATCAAAACCACCCTGAGATTTCATTGTATATGAGTCAAAGTGGCCAATATAAATAAAAAAATAACAGTTTATGCTGGCAAGGATGTGGATTAAGGGTAACAAGCATCTGCTGATGGTGAAGTCACAAACTTGGACAGCCACTTTGAAAAGTAGTGTAGCAGTTACTTGGAAAACTGGGAACTATCTACCACAAAATCCACCTATTCCATTCTTGGGCATATATCCAAACAATGCTTCCTTCTACCACAGAGACACTTGTTTAACTATGCTCATTGTTGTTCTACTAATAATAAACAAAAATTGGATATAGCCTAGATGTCCCTCAACATCTGAATGGATAATGACATATGGAATATTACTTGGCTGTTCAAAAAATATAAAATCATGAACTTAGCAGGTAAAAGATGGAACTACAAGAAAGAAATCATCCTGAGTTAGGACACTCAGACCCAAAAAGACAAATTTAGCATATACTCACTTATATGTGGATGTTCGCTTTGAAACCTTCACACAGCAGTATAATCACAGAGGTTTAGATATAGGGTAAGGGGCTATAGGGGAGGGAAGAGACTTCTAAAGTAGGAAAAACAGAATAACTAGTTATGGAGGGAGAGAGAAAGAAAGAGGGAGGAATGGAGAGAGGGAAGGAGGGAGAGAGAGGATAAAATGAAGGGAAGAGAATAGAAACGGGAACGAAGGTTTACTGCTACCATTTGAGAGGCCCTATGGGAACCTACTATGGTAGAATCTGAGGAATTTCATGAATATAACTTTAACATGCTTCTACTAAAACCTTTCTGTGCTGAAGTCCAAACTGAAAGCCACTCGAAGAGAAAAGAGATGCTTGTCAAAGGAAGGAAGATCTCTTGTTTACATTTTCTATAAGAGATTGTCTAGCCAAATGCAAAAAAATAAAATAAAGACTGAATTGCAACACATTACCAATTCAATCTCTGAAAGTAGAGTGTTATCTTTCATAGAAATTTATAGAGTTGATTTACTGCTCATAGATGTAGACCAAATTTTTCTGAAATGCAGTGTCCTCTCTTTGGCCAGTCTTTCATAACCATGCTTGCACTTTCTAGTTCTTTTTGCTTTAAATCTTAATTTTTGAGAAAATTTTACTTGCAATTAAGCATTTCATTAGGTTGTATTCAAAAATGAACTCTAAACTCTGATATGAATGTAGTATAATATGAGCATAAAGAAGACTGATGTAAATGTTGTGCTGAAAAGTTTGTGCACCCCAAAAGACCACCAAGGAGCCAAATACAATACAATTGCATTAAGGTTTCTTTATTAAAGCTCCCCATCAACCCAGACACAGCAGGAAAGTGGAGCCCTGAGCCTAGTTTTATGCAAGCATTTATAGAATGCAAGAAGCAGGTATCTAGCCTGCACACATCTGTATGGGGGATCATTATGCCTTTTAGCATAATTGGCTGGTGCTGCGAGCTAAACCATAAACTTAACTTTTGTTCTCCTCCCAATTGGTGGTTGTTAGGAAGCAAGGTGTCAGAGGTGGGCTTGTAATCTGGAGGTGCAGATTTTGTGGGGAATAACCTGGAGACTGGTGCTAGATGCAGGTTTTGTTAGGGGGTAGCCTGGAAACTAGGTATCGGCCTGTTATTTTACTTGAGCTCAACCTTAGGTCAGGTTCCCCACAATCGAGTCTGAACCCAGAAGATTTGGCCCCTCATTAACATGTACTGAGATGCCATGAGATCACATCATTAACTTTTTGCTGTTTGGCATACATACACTAAAACAGGAAGTTTCCTGAAAGAAGAACAAAGAGAACAAGAGTATAGGAACAAATATGTGTGTACCCTTAGGTGTTTTCCAATGAATGTATCTATCTAATAATGGATTTGGAATTTTAAAGTAATTATTTCTAGAACTGGTGGCAAGTACTAAGAGAGTTAGGTGGGTTTGGACCACTTGAAATGCAACTTCTACACATTTTTTTTGGAATGAAAAGGCTGTGTTCCTTGATAGATCATTTGGAACAAAACCATTTGCACTATAATTTCTTAGATGCTGGTAAAGACTTGAAGATGTTTGTAGACACCGAGTCCTAAATTCTGTATCTCAGTTTTCTAGTTGAAAACAGAGATTCTTGACTGGTTAGTTATTATAATGAAGGAAAATGATAGACAACACCATTGGATTTACTTCTATCATAAGTTGCAAGAGATCAAACTTAATAATCTGTCCTGGATGGATCTATTCCTTTGGGATTTAGTTTGTTGGAACACTAGGATCATTAACTCAAATATAAAAATCTAATTGTATAACTAGGTAATTTTCAACTTTGTTATTTTCTAACTACAAAATTAGGCAATATTGCCTGAGAAAAAATAATATAAATTAAATAGTGCAAGAAAATACATCTAAAATTCAGTTATTGCCATGAAATAAAAATATGTTTTTTGAGGGAATGTATTTATTTTGACTAAAGTTAAAATAAACCTTCCTTTAAACAAACTTCTTATTTTCAACTTCAACTTTTCATTTCTACAGAAAAAAAAACTGTAAATGAAGCTACAAAAGGTGAGCAATAGTTTGCATGCTTCAAATCTAAGACTCTAGTTCTGAAATTTGAATGACTCTCACATCCTGGGCTGCTGGTTAATTATTAAGAAACATCAGTGACCACAGCATTGATTTAGCAATTCTACCTCTAGATAGGAAACTTCATTCATAATAAATAATTAGAAAATATATCAATACCAACACTAGAATGCCAATTAAATAATTTACGGAGTGACTATGTGATAGAATATTTAACAGTGTAGAAAGTAGTTATAATATAACCTATGGTTTAAAAGCTGAATAGAAAAGTATATTTACCTACTATATAATTTGAATGTTTTATGTTCTAGCTGTAATCTATACTTTTATCATGTCTATAAATTTTTCTACACAAAGAGAGGCTCATGGTTGATTTTCATTTATAGAATTTGCTGTTTTCATAATTATATTCATGCTTCTCTATAACATTAATACTTGTGAAAATAAAACATACATAAAAAAGTGAGATATATCACAACATTCATTTCAATAGACAGCTGTAATGTTAGTCCACTTAGATTAGCTTTTAGAAACAAGTAACATGTTAATATTAAATGTCTTTCTAGTAATTTTGACAACCTATTATATTAAACTTGAATGTGAGGTAAAAATATGAAAAGGACAGTAATTTAATGACTTTTACAACTTTCCAAATAATTGATCAGAGTATAACTTCTCTGAAAGAAAGCTATACCAGAAAATAGTAAGAGCCTTTAACTCTATCATATCCTCTTTTTGGAATGTTGCATATCTTGCATCCAAGTAGAAATGTTATTGTAATACTTTTTGCAGTCGTGAGCTTTAATCAGGCTCGAATGTCTGTAGTTTATACAGTCAAGTAGTCATTTGAAATGTTGTACTTGAGATTTTCCAAAACAGCTCCTACAAGGTAACTTTCCTGAAGGTTTGTCACATATTCTAGCCCAGTTGTTACCTGTCCATGATCCTATTCCAGTCTAGAAAATAAACTGCTTCTGGGACACTTTTAGGAGGGATTCATTACCTGAAAGAGAGGCTGGTTTAGGAGGAAGGGAAGTGAAGAAAGCCAAAAGAATACTGTCTTGGGATTTGTAAGTTTCTCTAAAATGTGGAGGAATTTTGATTTCCATCTACCCAATAACTGTATATTCAACATTGAATTAAAGCAAGTCACACCGTATAAGGAGATGTTAAATTCCTTCCTTGTTTTCCTCTAGCTACCAGTTCCTTTTGGGAAGTTTCAGGTTTTATTTAGGGGCAGGGAATGTTTAATAATTTTTAAAAAGTTCAATTCTGGGCTTGGTCCATGACAAGTAGAGAAGACAGGGATAGGTTAGAATCAGCACCATCACAGGCCTTCTGCAACTTTCTAGCACTTCGTCCTACTGCTGAGCTTTTTAAATAATAAAGCCAGCCAAATTTGTGATGGATATATATCTTTTTCTTTGAAACATGCCCTTCAAAGCTATTTTATGCTCTACTGGTTTTCCTGCTGTTTCCTATGATGTTGAATGTATTGAATTTATATTTCCAGATTGCTTTTGTATGCACCTCTTTCTGCCCAAGTGTGCATTGGTATGTGTCTCTCTACTAGCCATTGATGTACCTACCAACTAATGAATCATATTTGCAACACTTTATTTGGTTATTGTTGGTATGTGGGGTTTTTTTTTGGTGTGTGTGTGTACATGCCCATGCATGTGTGTGCGTGTGTGTGTTTGTGCACATGTGTGTGTTTATATTCTCTTACAACCTTTAAGATAAAACTTGGGAAATATTATTTTATGATTTAATGCCAGATGGTTCTTTAATAGGTATAATGCTGTTTCCCATCAACAAGGTATCCTTTTAGCAACTAGAAACATTTATAATGGATTTCAAATTCTCATTGTTTTTGTTTTTATTTATAATCTTATCATAACTTTATAACATATAATAAAACTAAAATTTATTTTTTTCTTCTGACTTTCTAAAGAACCTTTGGTCTTACTGATTCAGAGCACATCTTTAGTTGTTTAACTTGCCCAAACTATGCCCATCCACTAACTTGCTGAAATGAAGCCTAGGAGTTTTCATCTTCTCCTTTTGTATTATTCCCAATTAGTTCTAATTCCCATATTGCCTCATTTTATTCCATTAACCTGGTCATTCTAAATTTTCTAATCAGTATTTATGATGAATCTTTCCTATGGTCTAAGACACCTATCTTTTCATATTCTGCTCTGCTATAGATAGATTATGTTAGAAAGAGTTTTATGACTTTTTTTGTCGGCCATCCTATATGTGTGCAGGTGAGTTGTGTCTTAGTGTCAGGTTGTAATTGGAGAGACTTCACCAAAGCTGCTGCCTCATACATACCCTTTCTGGGCAGGAAGGGTTCCAACAATTATCACTGTTTTTCTTGCTTTCCTGATGTTTCGCAAAGACTTGTGCTCATTCATAAAGCATTATGGTTAAACACTGTAATTTTTAAAGTTTCAAAGGATGTTGTGTATATGTCTGACAATGGTCATGGACAATACACATACCCCACACATACATGCCTGTTATATATATTTATCATATTTAATAATCTATACCAACCCCAACTCCCAGGAGGAATCCTATTTCTGTAAAAATCCAAAAGAGAGAAACAGACAGCAAGAACTTGACATATTTCCAATGTATTTGTACTCTATAAAACTGAAGATAATTTTAATATGTTGTATTTTCATCTTCTTTAATTCAATTAATAATTATGTCAGATGACTGAACCATATCTTGCTCTATAAGCTTCCTAAATTCTCACTTGCCATGTTTTAGTACATTGCCTTGAATTGTCTTTTATTTTTATTTTTACTTTATACTTCATTAACATTTTAAATATATCTCAGTAATATCATATTGTCATCTTTTTTTATAGACATATCCTAGCCCCCACTGAAGTTTCTATCACTCTAAATGAGTCACAGAGTGGTCATTTAGCTGGATACTAAAAAATGCTGCTGAGTGCATTTGAAATGATGGATTGACCAAGCCCACAATTTTCACTTATGTAAGTAGGAACCATCTGGAGGTTTTGATAGAACAAAAGCATTGAAGACAACTGAATTCCAGGTATTGACTGTCTGAGCGCCCACATCAGATCTAGACTGGAACCTACACTAGCTGTGCCATTAGTTCCCAAGTCTTTTTACTTGGTGTGATGCTTGGTATATGCTTGGCCCAGAGAGTGGCACTATTAAAAGATGTGGTCCTGTTGGAGTAGGTGTGTCACTATGGGTGTGGGCTTTAAGACCCTCCTCATAGCTTTCTAGAAGTCAGTCTTCCACTAGTAACCTTCAGATGAAGATATAGAACTCTCAGTTCTGCCTGCACTATGCCTGCCTAGATGGTGCCAAACTTCCACATTGATGATAATGGATTGAACCTCTGAACTTGTAAGCCAGCCCTAATTAAATGTTGTCCCTATAAGAGTTGCCTTGGTCATGGTATCTGTTCACAGATGTAAAACCCTAACTAAGACACTTGGATTAGAATTTAAATTCCTGTCTTTCATAGATTTCCACATAGTTCACCATAATTCATAGTATTTCTCAGACTTCCTGATTACAAGAGTGAATTTCTTATCATTTTATTCATATTTTCTATAGGTCTAGGATGGGATGACATATTTCTGGAGAGTCAACACACAGCTTGTGCTGAAAGTATAAGTTAATGGAAGCCTATTTTCAGTTTTTTGTGCTGATTCTGAAGCTTAACCTGATAGACGTTTACTATATTGCTCTGTCAATTTCACTTTCTTCTATTATTTCTTTTTCTACCACTTGCTTTTCTACTGTGCACTAACCATTGTACTAAAAAATTGACTGTCACAATTTGTCAATAGTTTCCATGGTTATGAAAGCTGACTATCTGCTTTTTGGGTAAATTATAGAAAGAATCATAAATGCAAACTCAGAAATAACTACATCCTCTCAGCAAGACCAAAGTCAAACTCTTTTTTTTTTTTTCACAAAGCACTGATGTATGCTTTGGTTTTTTTCCATATGGAACTCATTTACATTTCTATCAAAACTAATTATATTAAATAATAAACTGTTTCATTCTGATACAGATAATGAACAATATTTTACATTCATTCCAATCATTTTTCTTAGGTAATAATTTTTATTTGTGATCATTAAGATATAGAATATATATTTGTTATATATTACACACAAGTTTAAGTTACAAAATAAAGAAAAAGAACTATAGAAAATATGATCTTGTGTATTCTTCCAAAAATATTTGATAAATACATTTTTAATTTGAATAAATTAGAATAATTTACCACTTGATGGTTACATGGCTTATAAACTCAAAGATAGTTACTGTCTGTCACTACAAACATCAAATATCACAATAATAAAAAAGAAATTTCTAAGATAAACCTAATCTCTATCTCCCCAAACAGTGACTTTAATATTTCTCAGAGACAGATCTTAATGAGTCATCTTCACAATGATTTCCAGGTGCTATCCCTGCAAATGTATAAATTGAATCAAGAAAATATGGTCTAATATCCCCAAAAACAACTTTAAAATGTTCAATATATTCAAGCATTATTGAGATGCAGCTTTTACTTAATTGCTTAGAAAAACATTAAAAACAAGTTATTTGAAAATCTATAATGTCTCCTGATCCATGTAGAAAAAAACAAAAACAAAAACAAACAAACAAACAAACAAACAAACGAAAGCATTCTCTGTATAAATAGGAAGAAGACAAAGATTTCACTCTGAACCATTACCCATTATACTATTTGAAATCTTAACCAGGGAAACCAGAGGAAAAGCAGAAACGGGGGACAAGGGGCCCAAATAGGAAAGGAGGGAGTCTGCATCTTGGTGTTCAGAGAACACTGATCCAGCTGTGCTTAGGCGCCAGCAAAGAATCTCAACTGAGAAATTCAATCAAGAAGAATACAATCCCAACATATAAAACCCAGTAGCTTTTAACACACTGGCAGTGAATTTCCTCAAAATGTGATAAACAAACAAACAAAAACAAAACAACAAAACAGCAACAACAATAAAAATCAGCCCCATCCATAATGGCCTTAAAAATTAAACAAATAAACAAACAAAAAACTAACAACAACAACAACAACAACAACAACAACAGTAAAGTTAAGATCTTTGATACACTTAATTAGGAAAAGAAAACAGTGCAATGAAAACCAGAAAGGCCACACTGATTTCCAGAGTGGTTGTACCAGTTTGCAATCCCACCAGCAGTGAAGTAGTGTTCCTCTTTCTCCACGGAAATTGGACATAGTTCTACCAGAGGACCCAGCTATACCACTCCTGGGCACATAGCCATAAGATGCTCCAACATGTAATAAGGACACATGCTCCACCATGTTCATAGCAGCCTTATTTATAATAGCCAGAAACTGAAAACAACCCAGATGTCCCTCAACAGAGGAGTGGATACAGAAACTGTGGTAAAACTACACAATGGAGTACTACTCAGCTATTAAAAACAATGAATGTATGAAATTCTTAGGGAAATGGATGGATCTGGAGAGTATCATCCTGAGTGAGGTAACCCAATCACAAAAGAACACATATGGTATGCATTCTCTGATAAGTGGTTACTAGCCCAGAAGTTTGGAATAGAGGAAGAACAACCCATAAACCACAAGAAAGTTAAGAAGAAGGAAGACCAAAAGGTGGACATTTCATTCCTTCTTAAAAGGGGGGAACCAAATACCCACGGAAGGAGTGGCAGAGATTAACTACAGAGCAGAGACGGAAGGAAAGACAAGCCAGCCTAAATATAGCTATCTCCTGAGAGGCTCTGACAATATCTGACTAATACAGATGTAGAGGCTCACAGCCATTCATTGAACTGAGTACACTGTCCCCAGTGAAGGAGTTAGAGAAAGGATCTATGGAGCTGAAGGGTTTGCAGCCCCTTAGGACGAACAACAATTACTAACTAGTACCCTCAGTGCTCCCAGGGACCCAACCACCAATCAAGGACTATACATGGTGGGGCTGAATGTTCTGGCAGCATGTGTATAGTACAGGATTGCAAAGCTGATCATCAATAGGAGGAGAGGTCCTCAGCCTTGTGAAGGTTTTGTGCCCCAGTGTAGGGGAATGCCAGGGCCAATAAGTGGGAGAGGGTGGGGTGGCAGGCATGGGGAGGGGGGAGGCAACAGGGGTTTGTTCTTGTTGTTTTTGTTTGTTTTTTTGAGGGGAAACTGGGAAAGGAGAAATTTACATATAAATAAAGAAAATATCTAATTAAGAAAAAAAACAAAGGCAGATGAACAAAAGTAAAAAAAAAAAAAAAAAGAAAACCAGAAAGGCCCAAAGAATGAAGTTAAATGAGAAATTTCCAGGAAGGCAGAAAGAACACCCTTGTTCATAGATAGAATTTAAATTTGTTTAGAAAGGACAAATGACTAAAAATTTTCTACATATTAAACAAAATTTCATTAAAGCATCAATGGTATTCTACACAGAACAGAAAAATATAATCCTGAGATTTATATGCAAGCACAGAAGCCCCCTCACCATTGAATTATCCTTCAGCAAGAGGACAGTGCCTGAAGCCTGACAATAGCCTGTTTCAAATATACTACAGAGTCATAATAACAAAAGCAGCCTTGCATTGGCAGAAGATGGGCCAATGTAAAACAAGGATCTCTGAGAGAGAAATGTGTGCATCTGCAGCCAACTGATTCAGATAATGGTACCCCAGAGCACATATTAGAGGAAATGCAATCTGCTAAAACAATTCTATTAAAACTAGGTATCCTCCAGTCTAACGCTCTCCCAACTGAGCTATTTTTGGAGGGGAACCTGGGAAAGGGAAAATTTACATGTAAATAAAGAAATTATCTAAAAAAAAAAAAAAAAAAAAAAAAAAAACTAGGTATCCACACGAGAAGACAGGGGTGAACTCCAACCTCTCAGTGTGTACAGAAAACAGTCCAAGTGGATCAAGCATGTTTAATGAAAACTGTAAAGTGCTATAGTAAAGCAGAAGATAGACATTAAAAATACTAGCACCTTTCTCAATTGGACACAAATATGATAAGAACTGGAGGAGATGGGAAGTGAGGGGACAACGGGGAAAGCATAGAAGGGGAGGGAAAGCTTAGAGGGGGAGTGAAAACTGCCCAGAATGTAATGCATGAGAGAAGAATAAACTCAAATAATTAATAATAAGCTTTTATATAGATGACTACATTAATACAAAAACCTCCAGCACCAGAAGATAATCAGGTGAACACAAGCTAGCCTGCAGAATTAGATAACCATCTTTGTAGCCCATTATAGAATGAAAACTTTATTCAGAATATATTAAGAACTCAAAAATAAAAAGTAACAACAATTATTTCAGTTAATAAATACAAAAAATGATTTGAAACTTCTTAAAAGGTGTTCTAATTGCCAAGAAGTTTATGAAATGTAAATCTCCACACCTTTACACATTTAAGACAATGAAAGCTACAGGGAGATTCCACCTCACCCCAGGCTAACTTGAATAAGACGTCCTCCATAGTCCCAGGCCTTCGAATTTTTGGTTCGCAGTTAATAATGATATTTGGGATGTTTAAGAGGAGTGGTCTTGTTGGAGGAAGTATATCACTTGGGATGAGCTTTGGCAGTTTGAAGAGCCATGGCATTTTGAGTTGGCTCTAAGCCTGCTTCTCCAAGCACAGTGCCTTTGCAATGCCATCATGGATACAAATCCACTAAAAAACATAAGACAAAATAATTTTTTTTCTGTAACTACCCTTGCTCATGGCGTGTTTAATCACAACAATAGAAAAATAACCAAGATATAGCTCAATCAAAATGACCATTATTAAATAAAATATAACAAAAGCAGGTAAAAGTATGAATATGGAAAAATGAATCCATTGCTTGGGAGTGTAAATTAGTAAGGCCACTAGGGAAACTAAAAGTTCCTAATGTGTGTGTGTGTGTGTGTGTGTGTGTGTGTGTAGATACACATATATATAAACAAACAAACAGTAACATAGCAATGACCTTGAGATCCAGCTAGACCACTCCTGTCAATCTGTATAAAGGAATATAGGAATCCTAATCAGCATGCATACAAGATATTATCAACATACTCTTGTTTACTAAAATCTACTCACAATAGTTAAGCAGTGAAATCAGTGAAGGTGCTCCCAATGGGAGAACACATGGCATAAATGCACAATGTAATATTATTCAGTCCCAAAGAAGAATAAAACCACATCACTAGAATGAAAATGTATGTTACTCATAGTCAATGCATTAAGCAAAAGAAGGTAGCTGCAGAAAGTCAAGTACTGCTTTCCTTTTTCCATATGTGCAAGTGACATAGACAAAAGATGACCTGAAAGCAAAAGAGCAAAAGAGAAATGATTGCAGAAGCTTAAGACATGGCCAGAGCACCATGAGAGGCCAGGATAAGAGAGTGGGAATGTGCATGTGCTCAAACTCAGCACATACCTTGTACAAATACAGTTTTCAGTTCTTATATTAACAAAGCAGATCAGTATTCTGGATCAATTCAGGTCTCTATTTAGCATTCTGTAGCATTGTCACCAACAGTAGGCATTTTATGATTTCAGTTTGCTCATGACCGTGAAAGCCGTGAACACATATAAGTCACGTGCGTTAGTGATTAATATTTAAAAGTTTCTGTTTTCCACCTTTGGTTATATGTGAAATTTTACATTGCTAATTTAAATAAAGCATCACACATGGGGCTGGAGAGATGGCTCAGCAGTTAAGAGCATTGACTGCTCTTCCAGAGGTCCGGAGTTGAATTCCCAGCAACCACATGGTGGCTTACAACTATCTGTAATGGGATCCTATGCCCTCTTATGATGTGTCTGAAGACAGTTACAATATACTTGTATACATAAAATAAATAAATCTTAAAAAGAAAGAAAAACAGCAATCAAAAAAAAGAAACATCACATATGAAAATGCAGTATATATTTTTTAAAGATTTACTTTATTTTATGAGCATGAAGGATGGGTAAGGTGCACATGAATTCAGAAGCCAATGGCAGACAGACACATATTGAGTTAAGGTAAGAAGTAGTTGTTACGTTCCTGACATGAGTTCTAAGCATCAAACTGGAGTCCTCTACAAGAGTGTGAATGTTCCTTAACCCACTGTGACATCTCTTATTAATCTTTCAAAATTGTTCAAGGAGGCTTAATTAAAGCACAATTTTTTATTCCTAATGATGACTTACACTTGTAAGATTAAATGTATGTGTTACACTTGAGAGGATAGAGATTTATTCAGTAATAAGATCTGTAAGCAAAAGAGACAGCATCAATTCACTTGACTTTACTGTAAACTGGAAATTAGAGACTTTTGTCTTTTAAGTGAATCAGTGTAGTCAGAGGCATTGAGTGACCCATCGTGGCCTCTTCACATTGAAACTTATGGAATCAGTAAAAAGACTGTTGAAGAATATTTTTCATCTACTTACTCCTCCATAGAGCAACTTACTTGTAGCCATGTAAATTTATTTGCATTAATTACAGGAAGTATACAGTAGTTTCTAAAATGCACATTTAAGCTCCCTTCATTAACAAAGTGGATCAGTATTCCAGATCAATCTCGATCCATATTTAGCATTCCACAGCATTGTTCCCTAGCAGAGGGCTTTTCCTTTCAGCTTGCTCATCACTGTGATCTAAAGAGTCCCAGATTTTAAAGTATTAAGACGATTAAATCAAGGCATGGCATTTTACTTAGTGTCTTGCAACGACGCTTAGTAAATGTTAGCTTCTTGCTTTATTACATTAACATAAATGATTAAATACAGAGATGATGTTCTATCTTTTAGGCTTGATTGTTTAAAATTCTCATCTGACTCTGCTCCGCCACTTCCCAGATCATCTTTCCATCCTGCATGATGAAGGGAAACATATTGAGAAATCATTTCCCTCTCAAAGTGAAAGCATACAACGGATACTACCTTTGACTCCACCATGTACAAACACCCTCAACTCAAACGATTCCTTATAACTAATACAGAATTCCTTGCCCTCATCTACAATCCCTTTTTAAAATATTTTCAAACTCGAGTAATTTAATGCATGGATAAAATGAAGTTAGATCCTTTCCACCAACTGTGATAGTCTCCAAATTCCCCTTACAATGTCATGACTTTTATAATGTAATTTTTTGAGATAATAATATACTTACAGCATCCCTATATACATAAATAGTCCTATATGTGACCTTCTCCATCTATATAATTACTTGTTTGAACCTGTGTATACACAATGTTATGTGAAATAAAATTATGAGGATGCCAGTGAAATAATTTAGTTGGAAAAAACATTTGCAGCAAGACTCACAGCCTAACTTCAGTTCTTAGAACCCACATGGGGGAAGGAGTAACAAACTCTTGCAAGCTTTCACAGACCTGCACACACAGGCTGTGGGGACACCCATATGCATACATTCACACACACACACACACACACACACACACACACACACACACACCGAAAACAAATAATTTTTAAAAAAGACTAGATACATATGTACATACATCTTACCTTCTTAGTTGATTACATGACCAATTATCAAATAGACATTAGTATTCAAAATTATAAAATACATTAATGCCTATTTCATATATAGATAGTCAGAAGATAAAGTATGTTGGAGTGGTGCATTTCTGTTATATTTTTGTTTTCTTGTTTTTTGAAATAAAGTTACATTAGGTAGTCAGACTGATTTTGAACTCACATGAAGCCCAGGCTAGCCTTGAACTCCTGATCTTCCTGTCTCAGTTCCCAAGTTCTAGGCTTACAGATACATAACATCACTCCCAGTTTTTTAACTATTATTTACTAACACGACAGAGGCATCTGCACTCAGGTACAAAACACTACACTAGTAAGTGTAATTCAGCACTAGTTCCCACGGGCTGCAAAATCATCTCATCTGTAGTGTGCTCTGTGCCTTTCCTTGCTTTTTGTTTCCAGTGTGTCTTTCCTAGCTTTTATTTCTCTGCAGACATAAGCAACATACTTTCAGACTTTGGTTTTCATGGGAAATTAATGAGTCCATTTACTTAAAAGGAAAGCTGTAAAACAAACGAACAAACAAATCCTTTTATTTATATTTCAAACTTTTACGTATAAGTTATTTTGCTCAAAAGATTTACGTGAAACATATCTGTATGTATCCACGTGTGTCTCTGAAACCGTGAGGATATGTAAGAAGACATTTTGTCCCGTTCAGGCATCAGTAATCTCATGCATATTCAGCCCCATCAAGTATGGTTATTGATCTGGCATCTGTCTCCAATAAACTCTCTGCAATCATTACTTTTCTGGGCTGTGTGAGAAGACCCTAACAAAAACAACTTCAGGAACCAAGAGTTAATTTTAGCTTACAGTTCTAGGGGAGGGGGGACGGCACCATGCTTTATGGCTGAGATGTTAAGGCAACAGGGGTGTGAGGCTAGCCCCAACAATCTTGTTGCAGAAAGATCCCATGTTCTTCAGATATAGGAAGCAAAACCAGAAGTAGGGCCAGGTAACAAAGCCACACCTCCAGTGACAAACCTCCTCCAGTAAGATTTCACTTCTTAAAGATATACAACCTTTCCATACAGTGTCACCAACGGAAGACTAAATATTCAAATACACGAGCCTATGAGGGGTATTCTCACTCAAACGACAATATCCTGTCTCCGGACTTAGGAAAAAAAATTCTGTTGTTTGTCTTTCTTGTACCATTTTCTGTATGACTATCACAGAGTTTTGAATATTTACTAACGAATATCACACTAGATTTACAAGTGTCATAAAGGACAGTAGCAAATTAAGATCAGCTCCTGCAGTAATACTCTCCCCTAACAAAGTTATGTGGAAATGATTTAACGAACTTCTTTACTATGTAAATCCTCTAAGTTCTATGAATGAGGTCAGTGAGGTATACATGCCTTTTGTGAATGCCAGAAGCATCGGCTTTTGGCCTCATACAGTGGTAAATCCTTCCTCACTTCATTTACACAGGTGTAAACTATTGTACTTGTCTGACACTGACATGCCTGGAATTTCTGTTTTCTTATTTTTGGCGAATTCATCCTAGATAGTATATACATCAATTTAGAAGAAAAAAACAGCAGCTATTTTTCTAGATATTAGGGGATGAGAATTCTTCACATCTGTCTTTAAATGATACCTCAGGCTTTTAAATGTCCTTATCATATTTCAAGCTCCCTATTTGGAACTGTATTTAGAAATAGTATATAATATTTTATACAGAAGTATATATTATACATATGTGTATAGATACAATGCCAGAAATAGAAAGAATGCCAGAAAATGGGAAAATGAAGACATTAATTTGATATGAGCTTTTAAACATAGTCTTCCTATGTTTAAAATTATTAAAATTTCAATATCACTTTAAAATTTGATAAACATTCATTCACTCTGAACTGTGAGTGTCCCCAGGAATGCAGAAAGTCATTTACAATATCCTGAGAAACAAATATGTGGTTTTTCATTTCTCTATGCTAGATTCTTCCAAATATTTTCTTTTCTTTCTGTTAGGAAAGAAAAATAACTTGCAATTCTTCCCAAAGGTATTCTTGCTTAGGCAGTAGAGACATGGAACAATTGGAAATTAATTATATTCATGTTCTTATTTGCATAGCTTTTCTCCTGCTCAATGTCACCCAGGAGCTACTGAGCATGAAAGAACCAGCAAGGGTCTGCCAACGGTGCTCTGCTCTCGCCTTTGCTCTCCCCGTGTAATCTAAATCAAAGGTTGGCAGCCGTGGCCCCTAGGCTGCATTTGACTCACCACAGTGTGTAAACTAAACTACTGAAGCACAACCACACCCATTCATTTATACTGTCCAAGGTGGCTCTTGAGCAGCAACTGGAGCTAAACGCTTATTAATCATATTTTGTGGGCTTGCAAACTCCAAAATACTTACTATCTGGCCCAGAATAAATAAAATCTGCAGACTCTTCTGATCTGAATAATCGTTTTGTTGCTTGGTAAAACTCTGAGGAAAGTAGTGTCAGCCCAGACATAATGACAAAATGTGTTCATGTTAACGGTGTGTCTGCTAATCATAACACAGGCCCGCCTTGGGTGAAATGTTTCAATCAAGGCAAACATGTTTATCATTTTGGATATTTATGAATTGTTTGCTAATGAAAATCTTAAAAAGCCCTTCTCTCGGTTCAAATTCTCCACGCGTAATCTCTTCAGCCACTGCAGTCTCTCCGAACACTTCACTCTGTCCAACGAGATCTTGTCACTTGTTTATCATTTTCCTCATTTCCCCGAGCCTCCCTTAACCATAGTTCAACTCTCGGCAACTATGAAATCAAACTTTAGATTCTAAAGTGCCAGTCTTCCTGAGCTTTGTTTGTAGTTCTATCCATCTTGACAAAACACAACTTCATTCTCTTTTTATGATTGAAGAGTGCTATGTTATGTACCAATCATTACTTTGATGGATACTGAGGTGGTAACCATTTATTAACAGTTGGTCTGAAATGAACGTGGAGACGCTCATGTCTCTTTGCAATACCGACTTCATTTCCTTTTTATGCAGACCCAGTAGTGTAAGGATCTGAATCATGAGGCGCTTCTATTGTCTTTAGGTTTTAAGGAAATATTATTACCATTTTCCATGATGACAGTGTTTCTTCTTCACATACTTGTGAACATTGTTATTTTAATGTGTTTACTGAATGTCACTGGTGCCAAAAATAAATAAACAGTATATTACAATGTCAAAAAACTAATCGCACTATCCATATTGCTTGACTATTAGATAAAAAAGAGCAATGCCACTCATCTATAGGATTTCTCCTAATATTTCTCTTAACAACTCCCATTCTTTTTTTTTTTAATTAGGTATTTTCTTTATTTACATGTAAATTTCTCCTTTCCCAGTTTCCCCTCCAAAAAACAAACAAACAAACAAATAAACAAACAAAAACAACAAGAACAAATTCCTGTTGCCTCCCCCATCTCCATGCCTGCCACCCCACCCTCTCCCACTTATTGGCCCTGGCATTCCCCTACACTGGGGCACAGAACCTTCACAGGGCCGAGGTCTTCTCCTCCTATTGATGATCAACTTTGCAATCCTCTACTATACACATGCTGCCAAAACAATCAGTCCCTCCATGTATAGTCCTTGGTTGGTGGTTGGACAACTCCCATTCTTAACACCAACAAATTGATTCAGCAACAGTGTGCAGGCTTTTGTAATCTGCCCATCCAAGAAAGACTATATATTTTGTGTCTCCAAGCAGACACATTGTCCAGCTTCTCTTGTAGAGTCTCAGTCACTATGGCACCTTCTTTTACCAAGTTCCTTGTCAGGCCAACCATTAATGAGTGTTAAATCCTGTCCAGACACACATAAATCCTGGGTATACCTTTCCCTCTTCACCATGCTTCTTCTTTTTTTTTTTTTTTAGATAATTTCTTTATTTACATGTAAATTTTCCCTTTCCCAGGTTCCCCTCCAAAAAACAAATGAACAAACAAACAAAAACCACAAGAACAAACTTCTTTTGCCTCCTCCCTCCCCATGCCTGCCACCCCACCCTCTCCCACTTATTGGCCCTGGCATTCCCCAGTGTAGGGGAATG